>LNAC01000768.1:939125-976739 GCA_002007465.1 Ailurus styani
CACACACACACACACACACACACAGGAATATTATGCAGCCATCAAAAACCCCCCAAATCTTGCCATTTGCCTCAGTGTGGATGAAACTAGAGGGTATTATGCTAAGCAAAATAAGTCAATCAGAGAAAGACAATTAGCATATGATCTCACTGATATGAGGAATTTGAGAAACAAGACAGAGGATCATAGGGGAAAGGAGGGGGAAATGAAACAAGACGAAACAAGAGAGGGAAACAAACCATAAGAGACTCTTAATCTCAGGAAACCAACTGAAGGTTGCTGGAGTGGAGGGGTGTGGGAGGGATGGGGTGACTGGGTGAGGGACACTGGGGAGGGTATGTGCTAAGGTGAGCGCTGTGAACTGTAAGACTGATGAATCACAGACCTGTACCCCTGAAACAAATAATACATTATAGGTTAATAAAAAAAGTAGAAAAAAAAATTCAAGGGTACACCACGGGTAACAGAGAATTAAAGCCAGGTCAATCTGATCCCAAAGCCTAGGCTCAAAGGCACAATGCGGTCCCCTTGTCCCTACCTATAGGCTACAGTGAAATTCCCTTCCATACATCAGCCATAAGGAAAAACATCCTCTCACTGGTCACACAATAAGAGCAGAAGCATGGAACTGCTCACTAATTAAAGTAGAATGTTTACTTAGGCTTCTCGTCATACCCTGAGTAAGGTATTTATGTTTGTTTGTTTGTTTAAAGCATGTGTTCATCAGCAGAGAGACCAACCAGCTTTGGAAACAATGAAAGGAACATCCCAGAAGAAGTACGCATCGAACTACTGAGCCGTGACCGGGAACTGAAGCCAAATGGCTGCAAGTATAGCATTTCCATTGGCTGCACTGTCCTAGACTCAGCCTGTCAAGAATAAACATTTGATTCACTATATGGCTGGATTCTCCTAGTTCTTTTACTTCCCACTTAGATCTGTCGTCAGAAAAGAATGCACTGACCATGACACAGAAGTAAGAAAGCCTTTGTAACAGTTCTATTTTCATTGTACTTCGAGTTTCTACATCAGTCTTATAAATATGGCTCACTGAAGTTGGTCTTATATTTCATTATCTAAACCACAGTATTTTAGCATGAAAGAGGGTATTATCAATGCCCTGAGACATCAGGCTAAAACAGACTTAGGAAACTGGGACATACAGTCAGGCTGGGTCAATATGAGTTAAGTCTGAGATTTTAAAATACTCTTATCTCCCCTTCTTCCCCAAATTAGATTTTTCAGCCTGTGTAACTATAAAGCCTAGTAACATATACTGCCTGAATTAAGGTAATACTTGGAAGGTTTTTAATATGGCTGTATGGGGGTGCCTGGCTGGCTCAGTCAGTAGAGCATGCAACTCTTGATCTCGGAGTTGTAAGTTCAAGCCCCATGTTGGGTGCAGAGATTACTCAAAAATAAAAGAAAAACTCTTTAAATGTGGCTGTAGAATCTTGGATAATGTACATAAAGCTTTAAGCTATAATGTCCCCATTTTTAAATTGGAAACAATAATTTCTATTCGATAGGGCCATTGTGAGAATTTACATACAACACACACATACACACACATACACATATAAGTATGTGTGTCTATATATGTGAATATGCATACATGTATATACAGTTGACCCTTAAACAACATGGGTTTGAACTGCATAGATCCACTTACATGCAGGTTTTTTCAATAAATATAGTACCGTATAGTATAAATGTATTTTCTCTTCCTTATTTTTTTTAAGATTTTATTTATTTATTTGACAGACAGAGAGACACAGTAAGAGAGGGAACACCAGCAGGGGAAGTAGGGGAGGGAGAAGCAAGCTCTCCCACAGAGCGGGGAGTCCAATGCAGGGCTCGATCCCAGGACCCTGGGATCATGACCTGAGCCAAAGGCAGACGCTTAACGACTGAGCCACCCAGGCGCACCTGTTATGGTTTTCTTAATGACATTTTATTTTCTCCAGCTTACTTTATTATAAGAATATAGTATATATATAATACATATACAAAATATGTGTTTTTAGGCTTATTGGTAAGGCCATTAGTAGTTAAGTTTTGGAGGAGACAAAAGTTACATGTGGATTTTCAACTGTGTGGAAGGTCAGCCCCCTAACCCCTGTGCTGATTCAGGGTTAACTGTATATCTTAGTCCCATGAATGTTCAGACACTGGTGGCTGTTATTATATCCTTACGCCTCTAATTCAACTCTCTGCGGCCTCTTGTGAGGTAGGTTCCTGATTTTTCTCAGGCAACAATGCTCTGTACTGCTGTGTGGTTTCGCCAAACTTCTGTATCTGCTATGTTTCAGCAATAGTCAGTTCTGTATGTATTGATAGGGTGAAAACAAAAGTAGGCACCTCAGTTCTGCCTTCCCTCAACAAATGGCAAGAAAACTTACTGGTTTCAGGGTATTTATGAACTACTTTTCAGTCATTAGTATGTTTATAAGCATGGATATTTCTGTTCTGTGCCAGAAGCATGGTCACATGTTACATTATTTGACCAAGAACAGGCCACTTTGAATAAGAAGGACCAAGTGTCCTCAAGGGAGGAACTTAGGTGTCACATGGGAGAAAGGCATTTTCAACTGTACATGACTTCTGGTAACAGGAAAAGTTTTGGATGTGTACAGTTTAGGGGCATTGGGAAGCCTAAATATAGAAAGAGAGGACTAGAATTATAATGGAAGGGCTTCCAGTAAGTGACTAGAAGGAAATAGAACCTTTGGAGAAACCTATCATTAAATGGTGGGAAGAGGAAATCAACAAAGTCAATATAGGTCAGAGGTATTAGCTATAAAACATACTTATGTGTAGTGTAAAAGAGTCAGGAAAAGTGGACTATGAACATGTAAAGTCAAGGAAAGTGGGCTATAGATATGCAAAAGCAACGACAATAAAAAGAGTCTAGCACCTTCTGTGTTGTCTCTGCCATCCTTCAGTATCTGATGACGTCAAAGGAGTAGGCTGTCTACTTGCCAAAATCTGTTGGAGGGAAAAAAATAAGGTGACTCAAGATAGCTAACATTTTTTGATTAACAGTAAGTGGAAGTGGAATTCTGTCCTTTTACAAAAAAAAAAAAAAATCACTCCTGCTTTGATTACTATTAAGAGGTTATGGTTTCGTACCTCAGAGAGGCAGACTGGCAGTGATCCAGAGTCCAAGGATCCATCCATGTCTAGCCCAGAAGAGCTTCCCTTACATATACACAGATATGTGGAGATGGCACCTGGAATCAATCTTGATCCAGAAATACTACAAAAATGCTAAAATATTCACATTCTCAGCTAGCAAGTCTGTCTTAGGTTTCTCAGCTTTATGACTAGTATAGGTTATGTGTCAAATGCCTTTTACGATCATTACTTAATCGTTAACAAGCTCTGACAGAGCTCTAATAGATTTGGGTTTTTTTTAATCTATTGGAATATGGAAATGGCAATTTTTTTCCAAGAAAACACATCATATATTTCCTCATTTAGAATTAAAAAATTGCTGGTATAGAGAATACGTGTCATGCTTATGGCACATTTGAGGCATTTTTAATCCTTTCCATTTAGAGAATAATATAGTAGAAAAAGTTTGCTTCCCACACAAATTGATCTTTGTTTTTCTTTTTGTGCTTTTTTTTTCTTTTCTAGCTTTCTTTTCTCCTTTATGAGTGTTAAATAGCACAAAATCTAAATTCTGGGTAAGGAAAAATATTAATCTAGCAATAGTCACCTTATCTACATTGGTCTTATTTTAAATCCTAAAGGTACATACAAATATTTAAAATAAAGTTAATAACACAATTTTGTCATTAAAAGCTAATTATTATTAGTGATGCTTCACTAAAATCTAGTTAATGAAGAATTTATTTATCCATAAAGGGGAGAAAAATGTATTTATTAATATTGTATTTTAAATAAAATTGATACCAACTTGATCAGATTTAAATATCTATAATTAAGAATTAGATAGCCTTTAGGATATTTATGATTTCATTATAAAGAAGCATATTACTTTCACCAAATAAGTATCTTATTGGCACATAACTCCAAACCATTAACGAAAATTCATTTATAAAATTGACTTCTTTTTCTTGATAATCCAAAGAAAATATGTGTTATTTCATAAATATGACATGTACATTTTGTCAATGATTGTTTAATTTTTCTACAAGTTTGATATTTTTTAATGATTCTGTTGCTATCACATTCTATGAATTGTTTATAAAGTACACATATTCAGTATTCATTAAAATGTGCTTATTTCAGTGAATATATAGGAGAAAGATTCACCAACATTACAATAAACTATCTCAAATTTTTCTTGTTCAGTCCTAGCTTGGCCACTTCCCAGCTGTGCAACCTCAGGCAACCTACTAAGCCTCTGAAATTCTCAGATTCTTTATCTTTAACATAGGGTCATCATTAACTTGCAGGGTCCTTGTGAAGATGAGCGCTAATGCTCCCCGTGCACCTGGTGAAAGTTACACGCTCTGTAATTGGTAGACATTAGCAGTAAATGAAGTTGAGGTCAGCACTCTTTCCCCTCTTCCTAAAAAGGTATCCAGCAAGAAGAAGCTAGTGATCAGAGTCCTACCCCGTGAAAATGTTGACTTTTTACGTCACTGAAAGAGCCTTTCATTGACCCTGCAATACTAGCTCAGGGCTTTCATACAGCACACACACTGAGATCAGAACGGTCACACAGGTTTTAACAATCCTACCTTAGATTCAAAGAATCAGATAAAAAGAGATGTTATAAAGCCAGGCAAAAGATCTGTCGATCTGCGTAAAAACACGACCTGAGCACAAATTTTCATGAAGCTTTTCCAAATGTTACACTTCAGCTTGTGAGTGAAGATTTGGTATCGGAGGGACACAGGGCCGGGGATCAGTGCCCTACAATAAAATGTAAAATGATTTCTCTCCTTCAATGGATTTGTTTTGCCCCTGACTTAATTTCTATGCTAATTTACAGGGCTTGTGATTACTTTATCCTCTCACAGCCCCTACCTTTCCCTTCTTTCAAGTCTCCCAGGGTCTGACTCCGGGAAGTAAGGCACACGTGTCATCAATAAACTGCATTCCGTTAACTGTTCACTATTCAGTGACTGCTGATCTACTTTGTGGATTTTCCACGCCTTTCATTTTGTCTCCTCCTCAATCCTACTACCTTTCTTTTGATGATTTCACTGCTCATTATCACCTCTACCAGAAGCGAGAAGAAAGAATGTGAAATTTAAATGAGTTGGAAATGACTTTTTAAATTTATTTTGAGGATCAGGAGAGAAAGTTGAAAATGTGAGCTAAAATTAGGCCTGGGGTTTTCTGATGACTTTGCCCAGTTATACTTATCCCTGTTAAAGTGAGGCTAATTAAGTCCCGAAAATAAAAGAACTGTTCTACTCTACTCTACCCTTCCTATTGGAATATGTGGGGAAAGAGGAGAAATGTAAGATTCATTTACCCAGTTTTCTAAAACAAAAAGAACATACTAGTTAGTATAGACTAAAGTCACATAAATTACAGTTCAGTATTAAGTGTTTTAGAATACAAGTTTGTTTTATAGTAAATTATCTTAATTGCCTCTTTTTGTGCATGTGGTATAAATAGTATATTTATTTACTAAACCAATTATAAAGCTTTTTTAGGAAAAGAACCAATATGCTAATATTCCATTAGCCTCACAATCTCTGAATTGTGTAGGGAAAATGCAATGTAGGTTTTTTTTTAAGTTTGATATACTTGAATAACAATTTACCTAAATCACAGTGTCTCCCCCGCGCGCGCACACACACAGAACTTTCCCTCAGATTCGCTTCCAGGGTAACTGTAGTCTAGAAGCAGAAGTCCGGTTATCAGAAGGTGAGTAGTAGCCTAATGTTAGTCATGGTGCCCGCGTCATTCCCCTCACCTCATCTCATCATGTGGGCATTTTATCATTTCATATCATCATCATAAGAAGGGTGAATATACAGTACACTGTATACTGAGAGAGCGAGAAAGGCTGCGTTCACATAACCTTTGTTACATATACTGTTAAAATTGTTCTACTTTATTGTTATTGTTAATCTCTTACTGTGCCTAACTTACAGATTAAGCTTCCTCATAGGTACAAATGTATAGAAGAAACAGTGTTCAGTGCAATGTGGGGTGTCGGACATCCCCTAGAGGTCTTGGAACATCTGCCCTGCGAATAAGGGGGAGCTGTTGCAGTACTGTTTCTCAAATATATTTGTATATTGGAAAAATAAAACGATATAAAGTAACTGGTACTTAGGGCAACATTTAATACCAAGGCTTTTGGAAGTCACAGATGATAAGAAAGTAACTGCTCTTTTACTAAGTTATCCTCTAACATCAGATCCAATCCCAGGGCCAAACTCTACTATTCCAAGAAATAGGAGTACTTTTTTTTTTTTTAATTTTATTTTTATTCTTTGCCCAAGGGGTACAGGTCTGTGAATCATCAGGCTTACATCTTTCACAGCATTCACCAAAGCACAAACCTTCCCCAATGTCCATAACCCATCCACCCTATCCCTACCCTCCCACCCCCCAGTAACCCTCAGTTTGTTTTGTGAGATTAGGAGTCTCTTATGGTTTGTGTCCTTCCCCATCCCATTAAGATTTGACTTAGTTATGCAGCACTTCTCTTGCTCTCAACTAATATATAAAATGAGGGTTAATGAGGCGATCCATAAAACTACTTAGAACTTTTCAGGACTTTCAAGTCTACACAATACATCTACCATAATATACTCTAAGTCCACAAGTCATAAGAAGAGTGAAGCTGGCCAAACACAGAGGAGTTTGTGTTTCTGTATGTATATCTGTTTAGAACACAGTAATTGATTAAAGAAGTTTTAACTTCAAAAAGGCATCATAGAGCATCTATGCCTCCAATGTTTTTCCTGCTGTAGATGAGTGATAAACGTTGGTTGGCTTGAAATACATTTAAACGTATATAAGCTCTGGATCCATCCATTCAGGTGAGAAGGGTGTACCGAGTAGAAAGAACATGTGCTTTGGAGGCCACTGATCAGGCCACAGATACTGACAAGCATGCAACTTATAGCTAAAAAATTGAAATAATAATACTTACATTATAAAATTGTTATGAAGAATAAGCAAATAAGCATCTAAAGCACTCAAAAGCATGTTCAAAACATAACTGATACTCAATAAATGGTTGATTTTATTATATTTTGAGTACTGTGTTGGTTTTATAAATGTGATCATCTCTCAGCCTTGTTTATTGGATAAGAAAAAGAATGTGCATGTGTGTATGTGAACATTACATATATATTATGTAATGTGTATAAATATATAATTTATATTACAAAAAATATATTTTAAAAAATATATATAAAAATATGTCTATATAATTATTTTATTTTATACTATATAATACATTCCTATATTTTATATTATTTACATTTACATATATATCATAAATATACATACATATATCTAAGTCATCTAAAAGGATCACTAATTTCATATATTAAGCAAAAAAGGAGTGATCTCAAAATAAGGTCATATTCTAAATTTATACCTATTTACACTCTTCAAGTAATTAAAACATTTATAGAACTATGGTTCAAAATAGGTTTAAATATCTGTGTTTATATTAATTACATGAAACTTGTGGATACCATACTGTTATTAAAATGCTTTAAATGGCTCAATCATAAAGGTTACCTGGAAAACACAGTACTTCAAATATTTTTAAAATTTTAGGGTATGTTTGATAAATGGATAAAGTTGGCAGATGGTATCCTGCCAAATACTTACAAGCATACTCATACTTTATAAAGAGATAAGACTACAAGAAGAGAAACCTTGCAGTAAATGAAAATTATTATTAACCTTCAATGATATCATGCAGTTAATAATTATCAAAGTAACCTGTGTATCATTATTTAGTGTCTGTTAATGACAGATATTAGGTAAGCCATTTAATGCATATAAGTCCATGTAGTATGTGGGGGTGTATTTACAGGAAATTTGAAACAGAAAGATGTGATTACGTACCTAAAGTTACACAGTAACCTAGCAGCAACCCAGAGAATGGAATCCAAATTTCCTGGCTCTGCTCAGTGTACCATCTATTGTATCAAATTGTTTTCCTTGTCTATAGGAAAAATAGGCTTGGGAGGTATATAATCTATTCTTCCAGATCAATTTTTACAAAACACCTGGGAAGCAGGCCCAGAGCAACTGAGACATCTGAGAAGTTCCTAAGTATTATTTTCAAGGGAAGAATAGCACAGAAGCTCTCCAGATCATCTTTAGAAAGAAATATGTCACACCAGATGGTAGGTCACAGGGCTGGCATCCTAAGGAACAGGGGTTTGGGAATGTTTCACTGTAACCAGGATGAAGGTACAAGAGAAGCAAGAAGGGTATTTGGCCTTCTTTTTTTTTTTCCCAGAGGCCCAATTACAGTGTAACCCTGCATGAAACCTCCACTTAGATCTTCAAAAAGGAAAGATACTAACAAGTAGCTCAATTAACAGTTTGGATTGCGACATGAAGGTTTGGATTGTGACATGAAGGTTTTACCTCAAGTTGTGCCAAGCTCTCCCAGTTTTGATGACAAACTTCCAACCAGGGACTTTGCAATCACAAAGCTATGGGAGTTACTATTATCATCGCAAATGTGATCTCCAGAATGTTTAACTACTATGTTTTAACTTACATTATATTCCATTTGGTCATGCATTTTAGAAACACTCTAGAAAAATTATTGCTAAATCTATGTATCCTAGAATACATTGATTAAATTTCTTGCCTACATAATGAAGGGGAGGAGAAGCACTAACCTTGTCCATAGAGATCAGCTGGATGATATGGTCAGAAGACCAACACTCTGCTGGGGTGTGGTATGGGGACACTTGAAAATGGTGCATTTGTACCAAAAGTATCCACTGCAAAGTAGAGAAAGAAAGAGCTTATGAGTCCAGGGAAAACAAAGATAGTCAACAAAATAATTACAAAGAGGCAATGTCACTTCAACTGGATTGTCTTCATCAGTGACAGCTCCTATGTACTGTCACTGTAAACTAAGGACAAATTAAGGAAAGAGATTCCTCTATTTCCACTAAAATAAAAGGTGACTGATTTTAACCCATGGGAGGAGGCATGAGCTGTGAGGGTGATATACAGTCTATCGTGGTTGCTGTCTGTATAGACGTAAAAGTCATTCAGACCGGGGTCCGGCCTGCGTGTACTCTCACTGCTGACATACTGCCTGCCTCTGTCCATGGGCCCCAAACTTCCAGAAGCCGTGGGTATTGTGCGAAGACGTAAATTAAACACATTTCAGAAGCAGCTTGGTACTGATTTTTGGAATTGGACGTATTTCAACTACAGATTCCTCGGTAAATATTTACCAATTATGGTAAAAGTTCATCTGGAGGGCAGAATTAGCAGCTGAAGAAGAGATATATCCTACCTCCCTGACTGTGCTTTGTTTATCCGCTCTATAATGGCCCCACAGCCACGTGTACATGTTCCTCTGTGTGTTCACCTCTTCAGCAGCACTCCAATTTCATTCTAAAGAGCTTAAAGGAGCTAATTTTATAAATCAGATCCATATCATGTGCCAGATACGTATTCCAGGACATTTTGTTTGCACACTCCATGTATGGTCCCATTTGCTCAATAAGCAACTGTTACACACCAGGTGTTTTGAGGTAGTGTGTTGTCAATATTTAGGACTCGGTGTCTCTAGAATTAGCAGAGATAGAGAAAATAGGAAGGAGCAAAACAATTCAGCCAACCAATTTAGATTCTAGTTAGTGTAGGATAGAATAGAAAAATTAAACTGGTTCCTATGGAAAGCGCAGGATGTCAGATCTTTCCCTGACCCAAGAGGAAGATTTTTCTATTCGGGTCTCAGTCACTAAATATTCAGTGGGGAGGATTTTATGTTCAGGGCAGTGCGGAGGCTATCTGGAAACCCAGTGAGGAAGAGAAATGTCTACTCAGGGAAAGGCCAATGGTCTTTTCCATTATTTCTACGGCACCCCGCAGATCAAAAAGTGTTTCACAGACTTAATGCACTGGAGTCTCTCACCAGCCCTGATTTTATAAACGAAGAAACAGGTCACATGGCTATTTAGGGGGAGAGTCAGAGGAAATATCCAAGCATTTTTGCACCACTCCCCTCCAGGATTCCTTTCTAAAGGGCCACTTTCCCAGTAAGCATTCCAAGAGAAAGAAAAAAGCGATACTTTTCAAAGTAGCCAATTTTTTACCTAAGCTTCACTGAGTGAAAAAAGAAAATGCACCCCCCACCCCACCCCTTGGAGAGGTATGTTAAAATTGCCAGCAGGCAGAACTACTTGTGTTAGTTACCACACAATTGTTTCCACTTTCCCCCTGGGCTCTTTCCCTTGGCCAGAAGCCACAGCTGCCTCTAAAGACCACAAGGCAGACACCCAGAGACCCTTGCGCCTACAACTAGGAAACTAGCAGAAGCCTGCCACCACCAGCAGGGAAGATTCAAAATTAGAGCATGTCAAAACCCTCACCGAATTCATCTATTTGCTTTTCCGGCTCAAACCACCTTAAAAAGAGTTTGAAATTCCTTCCCTCCGCAGAGAAGAGTGGATCTTCTTTCTCCGCGCACACACGGCTGGATGCAAGTCTCCCCGAAGAACCGGTGGCAAGGCAAGCGTTTGGGGATCGCGCCTGTGGCTGCTCTGTAGTGCCGGCTTCGTCTATATATTCAGATATACATACAGGCCTATTTATTTGTTCTAATCTCCCTCTCGCGCTCGCAACCTGTGGACTTGGGTTCTGACTGGTGCGGCGAGGAGGGAGGCTGGTGGGCACGCGCTCCGGCGCCCGACCGGGTGGCGCCTCGTCGCAGTCTTCGGAGGCAAGTCCCCGGGTCCGGCTCCTCCGGCGGGGTCTGGACTCAGCTGCGTCCGGGGACGGAAACCATGACCCTGCCCTTCGGCCCCGCGCCTGGCTGCCCCCCGCCTTTAGCTCGCGCCCTTAACTGACGAGCCAGTGACTATTGGCTGAAGTTCCCCAGCGATTTGCATGAACAGAGAGGGAGTGTCTTCTGCCGCCCTCCGGTCTGGAGCGCGCTGACTGCAGCCTCCCTGGGAATGCGCGGCCGAGGGGATGCGCGCGGCTCGCGGGCCCTGGCAGTGAGCTGGCGCCCGGCGACCTGGCACCCGCGCCTGGATATGGGGCGTCTCAGTCGTCCCAGGAGCAGCACCAGCCACAGAAACCTGCCGGTAAGGGTTGGGATCCGGGAGCCCTGCAGCCCCGACAAGTTGCAGGGCTGTGAGGCAGTTCCTACTCTTGATGGTTTTTCAAACCTCTTCCCTTAATCCAAACTTTACCGGGAGGTTGCGGGGAGAGAAAGGGAGTTTGGCTTAAGGTGTCTTCATTTTAGCAAGGAATAGGCAAGTCGTCGGGTCGGGAGAGTAAGTTTCTGAAATAAAAATGTAGGCAGATGAGGTGGGGGGGCTCCATCCGCTTGAGATACTGGGGTGCGGAGATTCTTTGCTGCTGTCGGCACCTGCTAGGACTGGCCACTGTAATTGACAAATTGTTTTTGCGTAAGCGTTTTCCGCGTTTACTTCTTTTTCCTTAGGGGAGGGGGGTTAGGGAGGACTTGCTAGGAGGAGATTCAGTGACACTAGATGAGAGCTAAAATGAAAATTACTTCTCTGACCTAAAGTGTTTATTTAAGGGGGGGGCTGGTTCCGAAGGGAAAGTGTCACTATGTTTTCCATGTAATTATTATTATTATTGATATTGTTGTTGGTGGTGGTGTTCTCATAATAAGGGATGTGACACATTTCGCGTCCCGGAGACCTTAGTGGTAAAAAGATTTCAATGGGAAATAAACTGATGAATTGCCCTTCATCGCTCAGTCCTCTCCACTACCAGCCTCCTTCCTCTCCATAACCTACCCCGGCGGTTTCCCTGCGGCGTTGCGCAGTCCCTGAGTGGAGTGCTCTCCACTCTGGCGTGTGTTTCCAGGGATGCTTTATGGCTTGGGATTCCGATTGTTAACCGAATAAGGGTGTTGATGGGGAGCAGAGGAAAGGAGGGGGAGGGTAGAAAGTGAACAGAAAAAAATTAAGTTTGGGCGACATTGTTGCCCCATAGACCTCTTCTTTGCAGGAAGTTTCCCCCTTCATCCCGCTCTGACTAGAGGGTTTGCCTTTGGGAATGGGGACGGGGCAAATATGACCTGGTGGCTCTGGTTTCTGACTCCAATCTCTGTGTTCCCGCGCGTGTGTAACGAGCCTTCTCCCCTCCCCCCCCTTTCAGCATCTGTTTCTGTTTTTCCTCTTCGTGGGACCCTTCACCTGCCTCGCGAGTTACAGCCGGGCCACGGAGCTTCTGTACAGCCTGAACGAGGGACTGCCCGCGGGGGTGCTCATCGGCAGCCTGGCCGAGGACTTGCGGCTGGTGCCCCGCGCTGCCGGGAGGCAGGACCAGCTGTCGCAGCTGCCAGAGCGCACCGTTGCTGAGAGGAACCCCCCTCTCTCCTTCAGCCTGGCCTCCCGGGGACTGAGTGGCCAGTACGTGACCCTAGACAACCGCTCCGGGGAGCTGCACACTTCGGCCCAGGAGATCGACCGGGAGGCCCTGTGTCTTGAAGGAGGTGGAGGAGCTGCCTGGGGCGGCAGCATTTCCATCTCCTCCTCCCCTTCCTCTGACTCTTGTCTTTTGCTTTTGGATGTGCTGGTCCTGCCTCAGGAATACTTTAGGTTTGTGAAGGTGAAAATCGCTATCCGGGACATCAATGACAATGCCCCGCAGTTCCCCGTTTCCCAAATCTCGGTTTGGGTTCCAGAAAACGCACCTATAAACACCCGGCTTGCCATAGAGCATCCTGCCATGGACCCAGACGTAGGCACGAACGGGGTGCAGACCTACCGCTTACTGGACTACCATCGCATGTTCACCCTGGATGTGGAGGAGAATGAGAATGGGGAGCGCACGCCCTACCTCATTGTCATGGGACTGCTGGATAGGGAGACCCAGGACCAGTACGTGAGCATCATCATAGCAGAGGACGGAGGGTCTCCACCACTGCTGGGCAGCGCCACCCTCACCATCGGCATAACTGACATTAATGACAATTGCCCTCTCTTCACAGACTCACAAATCAATGTCACCGTGTTTGGAAATGCTACAGTGGGTACACCAGTTGCAGCTGTCCAGGCTGTCGATAGAGACTTGGGGACCAATGCTCAGGTCACCTACGCTTACAGCCAGAAAGTTCCACAAGCATCCAAGGATTTATTCCATCTGGATGAAACCACTGGAGTCATTAAACTTTTCAGTAAGATTGGGGGAAGTGTTCTGCAAACGCACAAGCTCACCATCCTTGCTAACGGGCCAGGTTGCATCCCTGCTGTGACCACGGCCCTGGTGACCATCATCAAAGTCATTTTCAGACCACCTGAAATTGTTCCTCGTTATATAGCAAATGAAGTAGATGGTATCGTTTACCTGAAAGAACTGGAGCCCATTAACACTCCAGTCGCATTCTTCACCATAAGAGATCCAGAAGGTAAATACAAGGTGAACTGCTACCTGGACGGTGAAGGACCATTTAGGTTATCACCCTACAAACCGTACAGTAATGAATATTTGCTGGAAACCACAAAGCCGATGGACTATGAGCTACAGCAGTTCTATGAAATAGCTGTGGTGGCCTGGAACTCGGAGGGATTTCATGTCAAAAAAATGATTAAAGTGCAACTTTTAGATGACAATGACAATGCTCCTATTTTCCTGCAACCCTTGGTGGAACTAACTATTGAAGAAAACAACGCGCCCAATGCCTTTTTGACTAAGCTGTACGCGACGGATGCTGACAGTGGAGAGAGAGGCCAAGTTTCCTATTTCCTGGGACCTGACGCCCCCTCATATTTTTCCTTAGACAGTGTCACAGGAATTCTGACAGTTTCCACTCAGCTGGACCGAGAAGAGAAAGAAAAGTATAGGTACACAGTCAGAGCCGTTGACTCTGGGAAGCCACCCAGAGAATCAGTTGCCACTGTGGCTCTCACTGTGCTGGATAAAAATGACAACAGCCCTAGGTTCATCAACAAGGACTTCAGCTTTTTTGTGCCAGAAAACTTTCCAGGATATGGTGAAATTGGGGTGATTAGTGTCACAGATGCCGATGCTGGACGAAATGGATGGGTGGCCCTCTCGGTGGTGAACCAGAGTGATATTTTTGTCATAGATACAGGAAAGGGCATGTTGAGAGCTAAAGTCTCTTTGGACAGAGAGCAGCAAAGCTCCTATACTTTGTGGGTCGAAGCTGTTGATGGGGGTGAGCCTGCCCTCTCTTCGACTGCAAAAATCACAATCCTCCTTCTAGATATCAATGACAACCCTCCTCTGGTTTTATTTCCTCAGTCCAACATGTCCTACCTGTTGGTACTACCTTCTACTCTTCCCGGCTCCCCAGTTACAGAGGTCTATGCTGTTGACAAAGACACAGGCATGAATGCTGTCATAGCTTACAGCATCATAGGAAGAAGAGGTCCTAGGCCTGAGTCCTTTAGGATTGACCCTAAAACCGGCAACATTACTTTGGAAGAGGCATTGCTGCAGACAGACTATGGACTCCATCGTTTACTGGTGAAAGTGAGCGACCATGGGTATCCAGAACCTCTCCATTCCACGGTCATGGTGAACCTGTTTGTCAATGACACTGTCAGTAATGAGAGCTACATTGAGAGTCTTTTAAGAAAGGAACCAGAAATCAACATAGAGGAGAAAGAACCACAGATCTCAATAGAACCAACTCATAGGAAAGTCGAGTCTGTGTCCTGTGTGCCCACCCTAGTTGCTCTGTCTGTAATAAGCTTGGGTTCTATCACACTTGTAACAGGGATGGGCATATACATCTGTTTAAGGAGAGGGAAAAAGCATCACAGGGAAGACGAAAATTTGGAAGTACAAATTCCACTCAAAGGAAAAATCGACTTGCATATGAGAGAGAGGAAACCAATGGCTATTTCTAATATTTGATATTTCACTGTGGAATAACGCAGAGATGTTGTAGCTGACTTTGGGTAGCTTTCATCACCTGACTTTGGGTAGCTTTCATCACCTGAACAAGAGTGTGCAGATGACAGTTCCAATGAAGGACGACTAATTTATAACTTGTACAATATTGTAAATAAGCTGTTTACAGGTTTTTAAATTCAAAATCAGAGGTTATAAAATGTGTACAGCATTTTTTAATGAAAATTAGTACTGACAGCTATAGAACTGTTATTTAAAAAAAAAAAAAAAAAAGCTTGGACATGATTTGCAGCTTTCATTCACCAAGCAGAATAATAGAACCTGGGGAATAAGGTAAGAAAATGGTACATTGCATTTTTTTTGGTCTAAAAAGTCCTTTAACCACAAGAGGGCATCAGCTGCTCCTTTGCAGGGAACTGTTTTGAGGTATTGTACAGGACAGTTATTGTACATGAAATTAATGAAAGAGTATATTTTAAATACATTGTTTTTAACATTTAAGAGATATGAAATTGAAATAAATTGAATTTCACTGCACTTCAATGTATGGTAAGAAAGAAAAGAAATGCATTTGTAAACAGAACGTTTATTACCTCACAAGTACACCATGTATAGTTTGAAAGAGAAGGCATTACAAAGAAGCGCAATTTCTTTTTAGCAAGGGTGAAAATACAGCCATGTGTTACAGAGCTGACCTGCTGAAGAGTATTTCACTTTTCGTGTACTCAAATGGCTTTCTGTTCCCCTTACCACAGCACTTGCTATTATTACAGAAGAAATGTGTATATTCTCCCTTACAGACATTGTAACTGGAAATTGTGTCCAAGGAAAACAGCCAGGAGCAAAGACCTGTTTCAATTCTTAGTTGCTTCGTAGGCGTTCACGACATTTTGGTGCTTTGACAACTTGTCAGTAGTACTTCATACTTGGGTTATATATTAGGTTTTTTGCGTGCTTGAACTCATTTATCACCTGAGAAAATTAAAATCATATTAAAACGGAATTATTCTAGAAGCTAGTGTACACCACTGGTTGTTTTCGTTGGGCCCTTTATATAAAAGTTATACTTATCTTTTTGTTGTTGTTTGGGTTTGTTGGCTACCATTTCTGGCTTCCTTTCTTTGGCTTTGGATTAGGTCCAAGAGTTTATTTGTAAGCCCAGCAGCAGATTTCTTTGATAACTTAGCTTTTACTGAATCCTTTGAAATGAAGCAAGCTGGTTCCTTAGTGATTGATCTCTTTCACTTTATTGTGTTGAGCTGGGAATTTTATTTTATATGAGAGCTATAGCAAAATATCTGTGTAAACAAGGAATGTGTTAGCTTAAGCTGGATCATTCTACTTTTTTGGCCTCATGTGTCTGTACTGTACCAAACGTGTTTATATGTCTGCAAATTAAAGGTATATATTTTCATAATTTCTTTCTCATTTTTACCATTTTATATTTGAACATGGGCTTGTTCTTTCACTGAAGTGCCTGCTATGGCATTTGTTTGCTTTTAGAGGTAAATGTGGGTAAAGTAAATATTTTGTTTGCTGAAGTTTATATTAAACTAATTCATTACTCAATTAAACATTGGGTAAATCATTGAATGTGTGTGTAGAGATATATATAGATAGATAGATATCTAATTTTTATATTATATATATATAATAGAGAGTATGCCTAGATGTTTGACAGGCGTTCAGATGAAAATTTATACCTATACATGTGCACATGCATATTAATTTTTGGCTTAGTATCAACTATAAACATTCATTTTATTACATACTTGTGACAAATCCCTTGTTAGCTGTGTTACAAAAGCTTTCAATACATTTTAAAAACACATTCAAAAAAAAAAATTCAATGCAAACACCCAGGACCTTTTGAATTTGTATTAACTCATTTTTCTTATTTTCCTCGGTTTGACAATTTGAATAAATAGAATAAGAGTCGGAGGCAGTTCTGTTTGTTACAAAAAGGAAATATATTCTTACTGGAAATTCCTTTTGTATGAGAGGCACCTGAGCTAAGAAACTAAGATTGTTTAACCCCCAAACCTTTTCATTCATAACTGATGTATAGCAATGGAGGAAACCATCCTCTACCAGTCATTTTCATATCTTCTTTCCCTTTTTTAAAGAAAGGAACTACATCTGAAATAAGGAGCACCACTAATTTAAAAAAATCCTAAGGGCAGTGATTTCACCATGAGTATAAGTAACAAAATATTCTGTTTATTTCTAAATTTCAAGAAAGTTCATGTGTTTGGGGGTATAGGCTTCGTCTCTAGCATGAGAAATGCCTATAACATTAATAAAAAGACATATTTCTGAACAACTTCTTGTGCCAGGATTTCCTTTACAAAAACATCTCATTCACATTAAAAGCATTTATAACAAGGAAAGTTAAAGTAAATTAAGCTCAAAGATAAAAGCCCCTTTTTACTAACACCTTGTGCTAGAACAGTTGCCAAAATGTATGCTAATCATGTCAATGTTGTTAGTTGAGCTGGCACAAAAATAAGTGTTCCATTCATTAAAAACCCTAATATCCATTTAACAGTTTGAGAACCAGTGAATCCTCTTTGCCCAATTTAATGAAGAAGAGATTGCTCTGATCTTTGCACTGCCAAAGCCATTCTCATACTACAGAGAAAATTGTTCATTATTTCGGATTGGGAAATTTAAAAGCAACATAGCAATTTCAGCTACAGGGGAAAAAACAATTTACGTTACTTGAGTCTTCACAGTAGATTCCCTGACCCTATATAAAAAAAAAAAAAAGTTCTCTTGGCAGTCATGCTTCTATCAATAGTGGTTAAAAAGGAAAAAAAAGTACATTATTCTTTTAAAACAATTTTAGTACTATGAGTGTAATGAAAATAACATCCAAATCCTTTGTATTTTGGGTGTTCTTCCATAATCTTGTTATAGAAAACATCACTGAAGCAATATTAGGGATGGTATGAAGTTGACTTGATTCCAGTAAGATACCTCATAAGGATTCCAATTTGTGCTCCCAGAAAAGTCTCAATTAACGGTAAAAGAAGAAACTATGCAATCCTCTCCTGAGTCAATGGAGACTCAGGTTCTAATCTCTTGTTGGAGAAGTGAAGAGTGTGGGGTCCTGCCTGATCTTTGACAGACCATGGAGAATGTAAGGAAAGACAGTATGGAACATGGTGCTTTTCAGCTCAGTATTGGCAGTCTCAGTTCACAGAGACCAGAGACATAGATATCTGAGGATTTTTTCCCCTCTAAGGTAGATTTGCTCACTTCAAGAAAGCAGTCAATTGCTGTAAAATATCATTTTGCTGACTTGTGCAATCTCTGCTTACCCATGTGCCTTCACGATGTGAATTAATTATAAATAAATCTTTATCAAAAGGTAGAGAAATGACAATCATGCAAGTAGACTCAAAGCAGGAAAAAGAAATTTGAAAATTGGTAATTTCTCAGAAAAAAACCCTCATAACGTCTTTTCTAGTTGTCTCTACATCTGATAAGAAAAGATCATACCTATTTTTCAGTTCAATATATACATACATGCATATAGTCTATATTATTTTCAAGGAAAAGGCTGGGCCTTAAATCAGGGAATATGAACGAGATATATTACAGGATGGGATACAGCAGGTAAATAATTTATAGCTGATAAAGCTATACACTAAAGCTATAAACTTGTGAGACCAATAGAAATTAAAAATCCACATGTGAGAAGCCAGAAAATTCACAGTTTTCATAATTGGCTTTCAGGCCTATTTTACAAATTTGATAAGGATAGGGAATTCATTTACTAAACATTAAATAAGCAATGAGAGCACTGGAGCCATAACCCCCTTTCTAATGTTGGGTTTTATGACACAGATGGAATTAGATAGGGCACTAATTTACCCAGTTTATTTTATATTTATGACTGTCAATTCTATTCAATTTAACAAACATTACTGTGAGCCCATATGGTAGATATTCCAACATGAAGTTGACCTCATGAAGAATATTTTATCCATTTGCAATATTTTGCTTCTGGTTGCACTAAACATCTCCAGAAGAGTCATACTAAAAATTTAAGAAAAAAGGCAACAAAATGTCAAATGGACAAATTGATAAGATGCAAGTATATTTTCAAGTGTTGTGTGCATATCAAGAAACAATGATATGTCTGTTGCAGGCAATTCTGAACAAGATCCAGGAACTAGGGGCAGGTGAAATGGGTATTATAGTCAAGAAGGACATAGGTCTTAAGGTTTAACATCACTTTTGGGTGAAAGAAGTCATTTAACGTATCGTATGCCTCAGTTTATTTGCGTAGATGAATATTTTACTAGTATCCAGTACTGACTGGTGGAAGTTTCAAACCTAGGCTAAATAAACATATAGCAAGTGTAAAAACAGTATTGTATGCAGTCCTAGCTTCAAGAAAAGTCATTTGTCCTCTCTTCCAAAAATTGCCCCTCCTAAGACCCTCATCTACATGGAAATGATGAACTCGTTTCATCTCTTCATAAAACTTTGAAAATCAAATAAATTAATTCATGCAAAATATTTCACATAAATGAAGGATTCCACAAAAAGTAGCTATTAGCATTGATTTTGGAATTAATTAGTGTGCCATGAAATTGTCTTAGCAGTTTTTTCACTCATTCTTCCATCAAATTCACTGAATCAATGTCTTTATTACACAACGAAAATCCATAAAACTGATACTGTTTTAGATTGAAGGCCCATATGTTCAAAGCAATCTAATATACTTATCCACTTCTTGAGCTCTTTTGACTTTTTCCACCCTTTTTTCTTACAATGAATTCATATGTCCTTTTTTATTTGGAAATCTCATGAGGGCCAGGACTTTGACTTAAATTGTCAGACCACGAAACCTTAGAGATAATATAGTCTAACCCTCTCATTTTTCAGTTGAAGAAACTAAGCGTTAGAATAGCTAGAAAAAATGTGACAATTTAGGGGATTAGAAGAAAAAACAGGAATTCCCTATAACTCTCAAAGGAAATGTTCACTTAAAAAATTAAAGAAATAAATGCAATAGGCACTGTAAACAAGTTACTCCCCTTAGAAAGATCATAAATTTTAGATTTCAGAATAACTACAATGTAACTATGATATTCATTGACTCTACATATGTACAAGCAACCTGTCACACTATGTTTCACAAATAGCACTGATCTCTATTTTGCAAATAGACTTTACATCATTTCAAATTCATAGTTTTGTGTTAATAAGCTTTCTTAAGGTGCTTTCTTGGCAATGTGAAGTTTTGATTTAATAGGAGGGTAAAATGTACATTGGGAATTGTTATGTAAATCTTTCAAATAATACTATATAACAGTATTTTTCAAAGTTATGAGATCTGGTGAAATGTATGATGAGAGGACATTTTAATGTTAATATATAAAAATTACTGCACATACATTCTGAATTCTCCATTTTATTATGAAGAAAAAATACTTCAGAGAAGGTAACTCTAAAAATTCACGGGAAAAAAAACATTATATTTTAAAGGTAGAGTGGGATGAGCATAGAAAGAAAAATTTAAGTGGATAATAATTTTAAAATTATAAAAAAATTTAATTACTTAAAAGGTCTTTTTTTTCCTTTTGAAAAGCATCATTCACCCTCCTCCTCACCACACCCCCCCACAGCCTTATTAATTTGGGAAACCAGTTTCCTTCACATTTTTGTAGTTAGCTTTCAGAGTCTAAATGAATGTGGCCAATGCTAACCATAAAACAGGTGCTAAAAAATACTATTGCTTTGAGGCAGCTTTCAATTTATGGTCCTTTCATTTTTGACAGTAAAAATTCCATTTTATTTACAGGACTTTTTTGTATATAGCAGTTAACAGTCACTGCAAGGAGAAGAATTTCAATAACAGGTATTTAGCTTATCTTTAAAATGCTTACAGTGAATCATCTAAGCATTCAAATTTAGCAAAGCCAACCATCCTGCTTATGTCTGACTTCTCCATCTAGTCCACAAAAGACTTTATCCTTCAAAAAGCACTATAGAACATACCATTTTCCCAATCTCATTTACGAATGTGGTTAGCAATTTAAAGTACAGATTTCTGTGAAGAATAACTGAATATAAGTTGCCTCGTAAGATTCTTTGAAAGAAGAGATTTAATACAACTTAAGTGGATTGAATTAATTTCTTTTTGGTGCTTTATGGCTGACTCAGAACACACAGTTTGAAGTGCCATGTCACACCAATATTCTCAAACTTTGGGTGGGGATTGTCAATCAGCCCAAATGGAGATGATTTCTAAAAGACCTTAGTGGTGAAGGTACATATTGGAAAAGACAGGTAAAATATCTACAAAAACTTATCAGATATTGGTTTCATTGAACCAGGAGGAACCTTCAGACATCAATGTTTTCTTCCCCTTTGAGCTTCCTTGATCATAATCAACCATTCTGTCAGTGTTTCGTAATGGAAGCTCGACATTCTCAGAATCCCTCTATTAGTTTATCTGTAAGGAGACTAAATGCCCCAAAGATACCATGCCCTTGTGCATGGAACCTGTGGATATGTTATGTAACATGGCATAAGGGGGTTCGGAAATGTAGTTGACATTATGGACCTTACATCAGGGAAATAGCCAGACTTAAGGAAGTAGACTCCTAAGTCACAGTCAATAAGAAAACAGGGAGGGGGGTACCTGGGTGGCTCAGTGGGTTAAAGCGTCTGCCTTCAACTCAGGTCATGATCTCAGGGTCCTGGGATCAAGTCCTGCATTGGGCTCTCTGCTCAGCAGGGAACCTGCTTCCCACCCCCCTCTGCCTGCCTCTCTGCTTACATGTGATCTCCCTCTCCTGTCAAATAAATAAAAAAATATTTAAAAAAAGAAAAGAAAAGAAAAGAAAACAGGGAGGGCTTCAGTCTTATAACCATATGGAACTGAATTCATAAACAACCTGACTGAACTTGGAAGTGGATTCATCCACAGAACTTCCAGAAAGCCATATTGCCCTGCTGACACCTTGATTTCTGCATTACAAAGCACCAAGCAGAGGACTGATTGAGCCACTCTGTACTCAGACTTCTAACTAGAGGAAAGGAAGTTAATAAATGGGTGTTACTCTGAGCTGATAATTTTGTGGTAATTTGTTAAAGCAGTAATGGAAACTATGACAGCATCCTGAAAAATACATTACTGATCCATTAAAGGCAGAATTTAGTTGACTGATAATAGCAAAATCTGGTTGTATTTTGGGCAACTTTTACAACAGATGTTTGAATTTTCCTTTACAAGAGTGTTAAGTACATACCTAATTGTACTTCCCTAAGTAAAGGAAAAAAAAATCTTAGAAGATCAATATAAATATATATGGAAAATAAAATCATGTGTTACAAACCTATTGTGTTCCAGTCAGTGAAACCCTGCCAGTTAGACTCTGTGCTCATTTTACTTTTACTAAGTCACAGAAATAAACAGAAAACCAGAGGTGTTTTTATTACTATAAAGGATTTTCTCGGTTGACTAGCTGGAATGAACAGTGCTGAATTGCTGAATTCATCTCAAACCCAGTTTGGGATGAGATGAACTGAATGGCTGATATTTGTAACTGAGATATGTAACTGTAGGTGGATGTGTTATGATTGCATATGTAAAAGGTTGCTCTGATTTAAAAAAAAGATGCATGTTAAAATGTATCTTTCTTATGTTATTGCAGACAAAAGAGCCTTTCTAATGGATGAGTCTCTCTAATCGATGGATCATTTGAAGTGACTTATAATCTTTAATTCTTTGAAAACAAGCACTTTGGGAGTTTTTTTTTTAAATACATTCTTATTCTACTTTTCTACCAACTTGACTTCCTATTCAAAAGCTGCTTACCTCTATACAATAAATTCACAGAAGATGAAGTTCATTAGAATCACTGATTTAGTGTGCACTGACTTTTACTGAGCATTTATTATTGGCATAACCAATATGTAATAGTTCAATAGGATTATATTATAGAATACATTTTGTACTGGTAGAATTATATCATTTTGCAAGTGCAGTCAAATATTTTGGATTCCTATCAGGACTCCTATGACTGAAAGGTTAAAATGCAAATTCACGTTATTCCTCATTTGGCAAAAAGACAGGTCCCTTTCTTAAACGTGTACATTTCTCTTTCATTTTATATGTCACCTATTTTTTATGATAGTAGGTTTTTTCCCTAAAAAATTAGGGACACTGGTTCAAGTACATTTGAAATTCAAACATTAAAAACTTTTTAAAATAAAAACATATTCCAATAGAATTTTCATGTAGTTAAGAAAAAAGAATTGGGGCGGAGAGACAAGGGATGTTATGTGATAAGCTAGAACACATTTTTGTAAGAAACTGGGGTGACCACTCATGGGGCTAAATAGCTCATTTCTAGAAGTTGCCCGATTCTAAGCTATACTTCCACAAAAGGAACAGGTCTTTCCTACCATCATCTGTCTAAGCACCCACTAGGTTGTGGAGCAATTTGTAGTCGGGTATTCACTAATGCAACACATTTAGAACAGGCAGAAACTATAGAACTGAAGTTCTACATGTAGATGAAATGCCTGGCCTTTTCTTCTCTTCTGGAGGCTTGGCCATTGGGTAAACATGTATCCTGATGATGGTATTTCCTGAAGACCTTCAAGGATATCAGCACTTGCAGATCTAGGTCCCAGCAGTTCCTGCTCAGGCTTGGGTGGGGAAGGGGAGGTTTTCAAACTTGTCAGAAAACCTACAACCCTGAAGTCTCTTCCATGAAAGCTTTCTCCTAAGCGGTCCTTGTCACAGAACACTGACGTGCCTCCACTGTCCTGAATGGGGTTTGAAGCAACGACTGCCAGAAAAGGGCTAGTGGCTAGCCCCAGAGCTCTTCTAGCCCTGATAAGGTGAGACATATTGGTTAGAGCCTTGCCACTCAATGTGTGTGGCACAGACCAGCAAAAGCAACATCTGGTTACTCCTGGGACATGAAGAACCTAGGCCAACCTGGGCTCTATTAAACCAGAATCTGTATTTAATAAGATCTCCATTTGATATGCAGGTACATTAAAGGTAGATAAAGATGTGTTTGGATCATTGACTCTCAAGCTTGTCTGCATGCTGAAATAACCCAGGGATTTAAAACAAAACAAAACAAAATAACAACAACAATCTGATACCTAGGTCCCACCCACCAGCTTTCTGATTGAATGGGTTTTGGGTATAGGATGGAATCAAGATTTTTTAAAAGGTTCCCCAGGTGATCTGAATGTGAAACAAAGTTTGATAATCACCAGGTGTGAGTCCCATTATTCCTGTAATTTGCCATTTTTACTTGATACTCTACTACTCAGCCAATTTGGGATTTATTTCATCACTGGCATCCTCTCCAAACCTGCTATTAAAAAGATGCAATTTCCAACGCTCCCTAAAGACCGAACCTATAAATTAGCATGAATCAGGTCTTTTTTTTTTTTTTTTTTTTTGTCATCAGAATGTTGTCATCAGTAGCGGCAGCAAAAGCAGGCAAAGTAGCTAGAATGGTAACTAGTCTGGAAATTTTGGTCTAGGACAGTTACTGGAATATAAGCCTGATGTGCATAGCAACTTTGTCTTAAAAATAAAAAGCTGTCGTTCTAGAATCTAAATAATGTCTTCTACCCAGAAGAGACTTATACAAATATTTGTGGAATGAATGAAAGGAAGAATGGCAGGTGGTCCTTACACATAAATTGGAATAATTATGTACTTTAGAAGAAAACTGTCACATCTTGACTTTAAAAGGCAACTGAGCAGAGGCTTGGAGCTAAGCCTGGGAGTGCCACTCTAAGGAGGGTCTGTCCCATAATTGCACAGATCTTATGTTCTGGCTTATGCAAAAGCGAGGGAGTGGGTAACAGAAGTCTCATGTATGGCCACTGGGGCAAAAAAATGTAATTATTCATGAGGCACTCTTTTCCAGGATCTGGAAACCCCATTTCAACTACCAATATGAGGGGTATTTAGTAAGGAAGAAGAATAGGAGAAAAATATAGAAAATCTATTTTAAGCATGAAAATCCAAGGGAGACAAAAATGGAATTACTATCAATTTTAATTGTTAGAAATGGAAGAGGTGCTGATGACAAGCTCACTATTCATATTCTCATTTTATATGGCTGGAAAGAAATAGAAAAATACTGTCTAGCTCCACAAAATAAATAAGGACAAGCAACATTTGACAAGGTTAAGAAAATAGGCATTTACTAATCCTGGATCTTCCAACTACCGGTATTAAAACCTTAAGGACATTTCCTAAATACCTATGAGCCCCATGTGCCCTAAGTGCACACAGGAGGATGCCTGTCAAGTTGTTCTGAGGATTGGAAATAATGCACTTAAGTGCAGAACACTAGATCTTGTACATAGTTCAGATATTAGTTCCTTTTTTACTTCCCTCTGGCCCACTGTACATTATTTAAAGTATCACACATCGAGGGCATAGAAATTTCCAAGGCCAATTTTTGTATCCTCAAGGCTTAGCCCTAAATATTTTGTGAAATGGGCAAATAATTTAAAAAGGCTGTGGGTTTCATTCTGAGTCTCAGTTGCTTTGAATGGGGGGGGGTTGGGAGGGAAGCCCATGGAGACATTTGAAAATTGATTCATAAATTAATTTACTAAAAACTCTCATTAAGCATCGAGAATGCGGCATATACAGAGATACTTTCCAAACATGCTATCGGAACTTTTCTTTGGAGCTCAGAGTTTAGTTAAGGACACTGAAAAATAAAACTGCAATTTAATGAGATAAATGTCTTAATAGGGAATGCATAAAGCCAGGAGAATCAATTGAAGCATTTGGCCTACAGTATTTTGTATGCAGCTGGTTTCAGCTTCAAAATTATTAATAATCTCAAGGCTGAATACATTTTCAGCGAGTGTCCATGTACATTGTTATAGTAGAACAAGCAGGAAAGGCAAGCTGAAAGATTTGGGGAGTTTGGCTATAGAGGCATCATCTGCTCCTTAGTTTACAAGACTTTCCTTTCTTTTTCCTGCCTCCTGCTTCCTAATTACATCCAAATGGTTCTCTCATTTGTTTTCCTGGCCCTTCCATCTGAGACATGGTGCCAGTAATATATGCCATCTTCATTTGGCTCCTTTCTCTCTAATCTGCACTGCTAACCTATTGTTTTTGTAAAAATATTGGATTTGTCCATTCCTTCTCACACCTGTCATACTGCTTGAGGTGGACACACTGACATATTTATGATTAAAAATTAAGTCACCAGATAGTAAAAGTGCTAAGACAATCATCTCTTTCACCCTTTACTAACCAAACCACAAATGGACACATTAAGATAACTACAGACAGATCCTGTTTTGTGAAAATACACATAAAGAAATTCTCTACTAATAGAATTGCATTATTATATTGACAATTACAAAGCTACATAATTTCAAGGAGTCTGTACTGCTGGAAAATTAAAGTAAGTAGAATGTGGATGCAAGTAAAAACTGGGCATTGTTTTCTAGAACACTATTGGCCAATATGTATACATTCTAAATTGTGCATTTTCCCCCTTTGCACTTCCGCTCCTAAAAAGATAACCAAAAGAAATAGCTTCAAACTTGTGTCTACGAGCAGAGTTTAATAGTAATGAAAACACCCTATATTTACATGAACATATAATTGGTTAGATTATGACATAAACATAGTAAAGACAATAATTATCTGAATTGCCACAAATGCCATAGCAATTTTTTGTCTCTCTGTATTATCTCTAAAATTACTAGAGTCATCCTGTTTTTCTCACACATGAATTTATTACACTCCTGACAGTGGTTCCCCATTCGTCTAGAATAGGGTTTCTTAACCTGGTATGTGTATAACTGAAACATGTGTAGACAATAAAAAATAAGGTGGGACAGGCCAGTAGGGGACACATTATCAAGCAATTTGCATTCATGCACAGGACAGTAGTCATAAAAGGAAGATATACTTTGTGACCCAGGAATATGGAAATGAGTGTAGCTTAGCACTGCTGGTAGCTATTTTGATTTCTCTATGGTAAGAGCCTGCGTGAGGATCATGCTAACACAAAAGGGAAAAGAGGGAGACCGAGGGGAGAAAGAAAAGGGAGAAAAAGACAGGAGAGGGAAACAGAACAGAGAACTGATGGCATCTTTTAAGTTCTCCCATCCGTCTGTGCTTGAAACCAGCCACTCTGGAGACTTTCTACTGCGTGAACAATAAACCCACTCTGCTGATTCTAGTCCTCCAAACTATTTTGAATTGTCACCGTGGTAATTATATTTTTAAAAGCCTTGACTAATACTTCATTGGAACAACTGGTTGTAGTTCTCTAAACACATCGGCATATCTATGTTTCTGCATCTTGCACATGCTGGTCCCTCTGCTTAGATGCCTTTCCTCTCTTATCCATCTGAAAAACATCTGCAATCCATTAAGTCTTAGCTCAAGTGCCATTTCTTTAGAAAAGCCTACCCTAGAGAACTTACTTTCTTCTTCTTTAAGGGCATTTCACACAGACCAATGCCATAGCAATGCACTGAAAGTTCTTGTGGGTTATAACTATTCTTCTGCATGACTTTCTTATCACCAAAATATAAGTTTCTCAACGGAAAGAGATTTATAAAGAAAAAGAGAAAAGACTGGAAATTTTCCCCCCAATCAGATTAGAGATCTATCATTTAAAATTTGGTTTTTAAGCCCAATCTGGTTTCTCACAATGGGTGAGATTCTACTCTTTCATTGTTTTGTTTGTTTGTTTTTAGATTTTTGCCTGAGTCGATTTACATTACTTAGGAGGAATAGTCTGTCTCTAACATGTTCAGTGTCTTTATGTTTGCTCAGAAATTCATGAGGCTAAACTATTCTCATTAGCTTCCCCTTTCCCCAGAAATTTCTGGGTCATCTAAATTATTAATAACTTCAGATGCTGTGTCATCTGCTATCAATGTAGGCCATGGAAATATAGGATAGTAAGTAAAAAATAAACTGTAAATATTCATGGAATAATGAATACGAGAATATAATTGATTCACCTTACTTTATCATCGCAAAATAGAGGATCCTGAGTCAGAAGCCCTTGATTCAAGCTCGACTTTTGCCAGCTATAGTTATGTTTATGATGTTGACCAAATTAGCTTTCAGATACTCAGTTTCTTATTCAGAAAATGTAGCTAGTATTGTGAAGTTGAAGTAATATTAAAAGAAAAGCAGGCAGGTGAAAATAATGTGTATATTCTAAAATGCTAGATTTGATTTAGCAGCAAAGAGGTCACTGTGGCCTTGACAAGAGGAGTTTCAATGCATGGTATGAGGGAAGACAAAACTGCAGTAGAATTTAGAGTTGTCAGAAAGTAGGCGCAGACAATTCCCTTCAAGAAATGTGGCTTTGAGAGAAAGGGGAAATATAAGGCAAAGATGAAGAGTATAAGATTTGGTTGAAGGAGGTTTTCTTTCTTCCTGCCTCTTGTGAAAAATATCGGATGCAGTGGAATTAATATGAAGGGAGATATAGAAGGAGAAAATGGAGAAGAATCAATAACTCAAGTTGAAGATAATTCAGGCAGGAGAGCATGTTATCCAAAGAAGAGGTAGAGGCCAAAGATGGGTGATATTATAGAATGGGTGAAATTATAAGTTTGTTGAAGGAACTTAAAGGAGTAATTACCTATTCTCTCTGGGAAGTACAAAGAAGTAGAAAGATGAAATCATCTGTTGAAAATTAAGGGGAGATGGGAGAGTTAGAAATTTGTGGAGAGTGGAGGATGTTTGAAATAACTGCTTTTGGAAAAGGAAAAGGAGCTAATTATGGAAAGGACAGCAATGGATGCTTTAAACATGAATTGGCATGATTTTGTGATCTTCTAAATCATTCTTCATGCACACAGATGCCAGCATGGAGAAAGGGGACCTATGAATCTCAACCTAGACAGATTTTGCGAGACAGGAATGATGAAAAGAAAATGGGGCAGAGGAGATGAAGCTACTAGTAGATACTAGGGTGGTTGAAGTAGACATAAAACTAAAACTTATGAAAGACATTAAACAATTCTGATGAGAGAGCTGAGGTGGAGAAAGCAGAGTTTGCCATAGGTTAGGAATACATAATCAGGTGCAGGAATTGAGTTATTTAAATTATTTAAAAATATAATTACCATTAAATTGAGTTACTTAAACAAAAGCTTAGGATTCAGATGTGAGGAAGAAAGTCCACATAATCATACATAATCAGGTGCAGGAATTGAGTTATTTAAATTAAACTAATTGAGTTATTTAAATTTAGGTTAGAAGGTTGTGGTCAGACAAAACAATGTATTTCTTATTTTAGAAGTGGAGCAGTTCCGGCCAAATGCATGGTCCAGAGTGTGCCCAGGGGGCAGAGGCTTACACCTGGTGGGTAAGAGGGTCACTGGGTAGAAGGCAATGAACTACTACAGTAGTGCCTGGATCAACTACCTGGATGACAAAGTAACCCAGAGAGTGTTAGGACTTAAGCAAATAGGGATGACTACAAGGAATATGCTGTATCTTCAATGAATAAGTGGGAAAGATGACGATCTTTGGGGTTGGCAGTGACCAAGAAAATCATAGCAGAGTATAAACGTAACTTTCTAAACACTATTTGTAGCATGAAATGAAAAGCTTTGTTTTTTTCCCCTACTGTTCCTTAGCATTTATTCATTTCCTCACTGTGCCCAAAGAAAAATAACAGGTCTTATGACTCCTCTGATGAATCCTAAATTACTTTTTTAATTAAAATTAAAAAAACCTTTTTTAAAAATTATTTTATTTATTTGACAGAGAGAGAGATCACAAGTAGGCAGAGAGGCAGGCAGAGAGAGAGGAGGAAGCAGGCTCCCCGCTGAGCAGAGAGCCTGATGCTGGGCTCGATCCCAGGACCCTGAGATCATGACCTGAGCCGAAGGCAGAGGCTCAACCCACTGAGCCACCCAGGCACCCCCCAAAAACACCTTTTATCAACTCTAAATATCAAAACACTATTTCAACCCTAAATCCCCTTTCATTCATCTCTCATTCCGAAGCCTTCTATACCCTTAAACTGAATGGCCATTTAAAGTCACATAACTGGTTTTATCTAAATTATTTGAAAATTCTCACTTTTGTTATCACAGTTTGAAAAGTGATGCCGATTATATCTCATCAGATCAGTGTCCTCTTTAAAATTCCATCATAAAAATGCCCTGAATTTTTGTGTTTTTTTTTAAAGATTTACTTATTTTAGAGAGACAGAAAGAGAGTGAGCACGCAAAGAGGGGGAGAGGCAAAAATAGAGAGAGAGAGAGAAAGCGGACACCCTGCTGAGTGGGGAGCCTAAATTCGAACTCAGTCTCAGGACCATGACCTAAGCCAAAATGNCCAAGATCATGACCATGACCTAAGCCAAAATGGAGTTGACACTCAATTGACTGAGCCACCCAGGTGCCCCAATGCCCTGAATTTTTGGGGAGTGTCCGTGAGGGGAGTGCCCACAGGAGACTGGGGTGATGAAAGTTATTCCCAGGGTCATAGAGTAAAGAGGATGCAGGGCATCTCTTGACCCTGAGCCGCATGAAGAATGGGGAAATAGAGAATTAAGGGCTTTAGGGCATAACACCATCTGGAAAAAGCCATGTTTCTGTTTAGTTCAGAAAATGAAGGAAAAGTTAAAGAAGAATATGAAGATGTTAACTGAGTGGCAGAATACTAATCTGAGATATAAATTGTACAATCTTTTTTCTGCTATCCATGATCACTGAAATTCAGAGTGTAGGAGCCAGGATCACCACTCATAACAAAGAGTAGTTGGATTCAAGTCAGGGAGACTGTTCTGTTTCCAGGAACAAAAGCTTAGGATTCAGATGTGAGGAAGAAAGTCCACATGTACTGGCCAAAGATGTTCTTCCCTGAAACTCCTGAAGTAGAAAACTCAGGATTTATAAAGAAAGAGAAAAAGTTTGAGGGAAGAAAAGCTAATGTGTTAGAAGTAATTTGTGTGTGCAGCAGAGGACAGGGCGGTGGGACAGGGTAGGTGAGTGGCGGTGGAAAATCACTGCCTCCACCTTCCAGTCTGGAACTCTTCAACTGTGGAGTCCAAGAGCAGGGATAACCTGTGCTTCTAAATCTGAGTTCAGATGAGGCAGAAACAAAAAACCTGGTGGTGGAGATGAGAAAGTTTTATGGAAACGTGTAGCATTTGAAAGCTTCTGATATCTAGCAATTACTCATGCTGTCTGGAATCTGAAAGTTCTCCTCGTCTCCAAATAACCAATGGAAGGTCACTGAGAGAAAGCGATTAGACCGGCCATGAGTTGGTTTTCCCAGTACAGCTTGGACCATCCCCATTGGAAATTTTATGAAGATATAGCTCATGTATTATTGGGTCATTAGCAGAAGAAGGCAGAACGGAAATGGAATAATATACTTTAACTTCATCAGCTCACCATTATTACACCCAAAGCATAAGACCTCAGCTCTATTTTAAATCCTGAAGAATCTAAAGAGTCCTATGTCCACAATGACCCTCTAGCAAGAGGTGTGCCTAGCAGAACTTATAATTTAATTAACCTCATTACGGGAAGGTAAGGAGAAAACCTCAGAAGTACATTTAAATCTTAACATGATTGAATTATAAACCCATATTAAACAGAAATAACAAATTTGACTGAATTTACTTTGAATTGGCAAGATTACGTTTTCCATTACTGAATGGAACGAGGTTTAAAATAGAAGTTAAATTGAGATACAGAAAAATACAGTTACATTTTTACACATGTGAACATATAAACAGTAAAATATGTACCTGCTACAAACACAATAGAGCTTGGGTCAGGCAAGTTAAAAAACTAGGGGACAGTTGGAGTGGGAAACCAGCTCAAAAGAAAGGACAATATGAGTTGAACAGAGGACTGAAGAGGCATGCATCTAGAATATAGACCATGAAAATAAAAAATGATGGTTTGGGGATGAACAAAATTACTCCTGGTGTTCCCACAGAGAATAGTAGGTGGGAATTTGGGAAAAGATACTTGAGACACTTAGGGTTTACTTATACTTAAGTTACAGAAGGGACTGGAGTCTGTGAATATTTTTACTCCAGTCCTGAAAGGTACTGATCATGGTTTGGCTGAATTCAAAAGTTCAAGCAAGCAGAAGAATGCTCAAGATTATGGGCATTTCTTTTAAAGCTGAATGGAAGATCCCAGAATCAATAGTAAAGGTGGTAGTATCCTATCTCATGAATTCTAAGAGGCAAAATTTTGTACATGTATCATCTCCAAAACAGAGATGGATTTTACACTTGGAATTGGCATTGCTTTTGCTGTCTTAGCACTACATGTTATAATCAATGATACCTAAGTTTCAATAAAACACAGTAAGTATTACACAGATTTTCATTGAAGAAACCAGTTTCATATCTGGTTCCCTCTTGACTGGAATGCAAAAGTGATTAAGTCTTGGCTCTTGTACCCAAATTATCTATAATCTACTATCAAGACAAGTGAATAGAATGTGTTTGCAAAAGGCTATCTGTGGCTTGGAATGCAGCTGTGAGTCAGAGTTAATTTACTCATGCACAAGACCTTGACAGCACTGAAATCTTATTTCTAATAAATGGAATAATATGTGGCTCAATCCAAACTTTGTTTTATTATAAACACTCTTTTATCTAAAGTATTCTAGAATTTACAAACTTTTTAAAAGTTAACATCAAATGATAAAATAATGTTATGTATGTATTTATTTTTATATTAATTTCATATTACAAACTCTCATATGAATATGTAATGATATAATTTAATAATTATTTTTATGTTTTAAGTTATCACTTGGATTATAATCTTTTTATCATTTTAAAAATCCAGAATTTTATCTCAGTTTTCAAAAGATTGGGTTTCTTTCTTCTTAACAGAAAAAAAAGCACTTAGAATTTACAGACATTCTCATCAGGTGTTGGGGCCTTTACATAATGGTCTTTTAAAATTTAGGACTTTTGATAACTCAGGGGTAAAATGTTTTGCATTTAGAGGTTTTATTTCAATTAGAGAAGCTAAGCTAATGTTTTTTTTGTTGTTTTTTTTTTAAATATTTTATTTATTTATTTGACACAGAGAGAGAGAGAGAGCACAAGCAGGCAGAGTGGCAGGCAGAGGGAGAGGGAAAAGCAGGCTCCCCACCAAGCAGGGAGCCCGATGCGGGACTCGATCCCAGGACCCTGGGATCCCAGGACCCTGGGATCATGACCTGAGGGAAGGCAGCCGCTTAACTGACAGAGCCACCCAGGCGTCCCTAAGCTAATGTTTAATACCTTTACATTAAAAATTTTAAAAACTCACTTTTCTTCAGTTTTTACATTAATTTTATGTCTTTTATTTATAGGTCAGGCAATTTTAACAGTTACTTTTGAAAAGTGATTGGTCCCATTTACAAACTTAAAAGACATTAAATCTTAATACAATATGAGATAGCTTTCTTTTATCATGTTAAAAAAGTAATCTCACACTACCAATCTAATTTCTTTTGAAGAATGAATTTTGAGTATGAGCAAATATGTTACAGCACCACATTTCTTTTTCCAAAATTTTACTTAAATTCTAGTTAGTTAACATATAGTGTAAAATTGGGTTCAGGAGTAGAATTTAGTGATTCATCACTTATGTATAACACCCAGTGTTCATCACAAGTGCCCTCCTTAATACCCACCACCCATCTAACCCATACCCCCACCTGCTTCCCCTCCAGCAACCCTCAGTTTGTTCTCTATAGTTAAGAGTCTCTTATGGTCTGCTTCTCTTTTTTTTCCTCTTCCATGTGTTCATCTGTTTTGTTTCTTAAATTCCATGTATAAGTGAAATCATATGGTATTTGTCTTTCTCTGACTTATTTTGCTTAGAATACACTCCAGCTCCATTCACATTGTTGCAAATGGCAAGATTTCATTCTTTTTGATGGTTGAGTAATATCCCATATATATCTCATTTCTTTTTTATCCATTCATCAGTTGATGGGCATTTGGGTTCTTTCTACAATTTGGCTATCATTGATAATGCTGCTATAAATATTGGGGTGCATGTGCCCCTTCTGATCAGTATTTTTATATTCTTTGGGTAAATACCTAAGAATACAGTTGTTGGGTCATAAGGTAGTTCTATTTTTAACTTTTTGAGTAACCTCCATACTGTTTTCCAGAGTGACTACACCAGTTTTCATTACCACCAACAGGGCAAGAGGGTTCCCCTTTCTCCATATCCTGACCAACATCTGTTGCTTCCTGTGTTGTTAAGTTTAACAATTCTGACAGGTGTGAGGTGGTATCTCATCATATATTTTTTTTTTTAAAGATTTTATTTATTTATTTCACAGCGGGAGAGAGATCACAAGGAGGCAGAGAGGCAGGCAGAGAGAGAGAGGGGGAAGCAGGCTCCCTGCTGAGCAGAGAGCCCGATGTGGGCCTCGATCCCAGGACCCTGAGATCATGACCTGAGCCGAAAGCAGAGGCTTTAACCCACTGAGCCACCCAGGCGCCCTCATCATATATTTTAAAACACTATTGATACTCAGTTCTGATTTTTCTTGAATAAGGTATTGAATTATTTTCAGGCATATTAATTAGGGTTTTGCCTTATATTCATAAGTGAAATCAAACACAATGGAATATAATTTCTTCTTTTATTTATTTATTTTTTTGTTTTTCTTCATTCATTGCATTCTTCAAAAACTTTCACAATTTAGGGACAAACTAAAATCATGAAATGAAACACTTCCATGTGTTTCATCCTTTGGAACAGTTAAGCAGAACTGAGCTTAGAAAAGGCTGAGTGGAGGGGCACCTGGTTGCTCAATCGGTTATGTGTCTGACTCTTGATTTTGTCTCAGGTCATCATCTCAGGGTCATGAGATTGAGCCCCACATCAGGCCCTGCACTCAGCGAGGAGTCTGCTTGAGATTCTTTCCTCTGCCCCTGCTCTCTCTCTTTCAAATTAAAAAAATATCTTAAGGAAGGAAGGAAGGAAGGAAGGAAGGAAGGAAGGAAGGAAGGAAAGGAGGAAGGAAGGAAGGAAAGAAGAAAGAAAGAAAAGAAAGAAAGAAAAGAAAGGGGGGAGAGAGGGAAGGAAGGAAGGAAAGGAAAAAAAGAAAGAGAGAGGGAAAGAAAAGGTTGAGTAGAAGCATCTCACACCACCATTCGAGTGGCTGTCTCAGGAAGGTTTGGCCAAGTCAGCCATCTAGGAGTCCTGGAAGCCATGTGCCTCCCAGAAACCAGTTTGCCTTAGTATCCCACCAACTGAGTCACTGTCCTAGAGCAGGTGTGGGATGTATAGCCATGGTACAAATATGGGGATGGATTTCAAAGTACAGCACCTAGAACCCTTATTCAATTACATTCTCTGTAGCAGCAGAATATTCTCATGACATTCTCATAACAGCAATAACCACTTTTAAAAAGTACTCTATTAAAAAAAAGTTACTCTATATACCTCAACTGTAAAATAGAGTAAGAATATCTTCTTTCCTGGTTTGTTTTCAGGAATAAACACTGCATGACTACCAAAAAAAAAAAAAAAAGTCTGACACAGGATAAGCGCTATAAAAAGGTCTTAAAATTAAATTAAATTGAAATGTGCAAAACGTTCCTAAGAATACTCCCTAGATAGTCTATTTACAAGTGTAATGTCTTCTTCGTTCATATGAAGAAAAGAACTCACAGTGTTTTCTGTTTGTAAGTTTAAATCTATTTTGAAGGAAGGCAGCATCTCCAAATCTCCAGAGACCTGGTTGCCACATGCGTTTTATCAGCAGCATGTTTTTTGTAGGATATGCTTCTGTTGCTCATGTTTTCTGGAGGAAATCTATGCTTGTTCAGTATTACAGAAACATGGAAAGCGGGCTGTGTTCTGTGAAAGATAGATGTGATTCTCTAACAAAATTTTTCTCAGATCTTTGGTGTGGATTAAAAGAGAGTGTTATATAGAAGACACACACACACACACACACACACACACACACACACACACACCTCACACACAGGCAGATGTCCAAGCAGTAGCGGGTGACCAGTTGGGAGATCTGGCTTCCGTTCGAGCCAGGAATAGAGGCAGGGCAGATTCACATCTATGAAGTGTCCTGATGGCTCTGTGCCACAAATGGGCCCAGTTGTGAGTCTCGTGACAGACCTGGAGTTTGTCCTTAGCACCACCAGGGTCTGTCCAGGACCTGTCACTCTCTGTGTATTGAATTAGAATATACTAAAGTAATTGTGCATTTCTTTATATGTTGCTTAAATAGCATATACTGTACACTACCTATAATCATTTGTTTGTCTTTTCATGAGCATGAATAGTTCTTTCACAAAAGATCACTTGAAATGCGTCTATAATTGCATCAATTAAATAAATGACATGAAGTCTATATTAAAATAATGCCTTTTGCCTTTTTATTCATCAAAATAAATCATTTTTCTAATTTTACATGAAATAGAACTGATGACTTTTTATTGAACTATTATTATAATGATGCTTAATATTTAATAACATCATTTCAGAAATCTGGCTTTGAATTATTTTAATGTCAGTCACCCTTGATCTTCAAGGTAGCTGGTCATTTACTTTAGCCTTTAATTGGAGCACATACCACCGGACTTGGGAAAAGAAATAGGAGGTTGAAGTTTTAAATAATAAATACAATCTAAGGCAAGTGTTTACTTGGCATTTTCAATATAAAAATTTGAGCTTATTGGGGTGCCAGTGTGGCTCAGTCAGTTAAGTGTCTACCTTTGGCTCAGGTCCTGATCCCAGGGTTCTGGGATCTAGTCTTGCATCAGGTTCCCTGCTCATGGGGAGATTGTTTCTCCCTCTCCTCTCCACTTGTGCTCTCTCTCACTATCTCTGTCTCTCTTTCTCGAATAAATAAATAAAATTTATAAAAACAATTGAGCTTATTTTCCTAGGAAAAAAAAAAGAAAAGTGAAAAATTTTCAAAGAGGCAGTAATTCTATTCAAAGTAAGAAATCATTTTGTTCTATCAAGAGGGTCTTCAGTTGTGTTATAAAATAACTGGACTTTTTTTCTAATATTTTGATGATTTAGAATATTTATTCTCTGAGATATGTTTTTCTTTTTTAATTTTTCACATTGGGCTTACCCATAATAGATACAGAGCAAACATTTGGGAATATTACCTCCCAATACTTAGATCTTGTTCTCTTCTAGCAGGTACATGGAGCTGCACTCAGCAGGTTAGTTGTAATAATCTATCTTCTATCTCTTTATTTTTTTTTTTTTTTAAATATTTTATTTATTTATTTCACAGCGGGAGAGAGATCACAAGGAGGCAGAGAGGCAGGCAGAGAGAGAGAGAGAGGGGGAAGCAGGCTCCCTGCCAAGCAGAGAGCCCGATGCGGGCCTCGATCCCAGGACCCTGAGATCATGACCTGGGCCGAAAGCAGAGGCTTTAACCCACTGAGCCACCCAGGCGCCCTCTTCTATCTCTTTAAATAATGTTTGATATTTTACTCTTTGGACAGTTTTATTCTTATAATAACTTCTGAAATTGGCATTTCAGTTTTATTCCTTCCTATTTGGTATTTCTTTTTTTTTTTTTTTTTTTTTTTTTTTTTTTCC
>LNAC01000768.1:976804-1030500 GCA_002007465.1 Ailurus styani
GGGGGAAGCAGGCTCCCCGCTGAGCAGGGAGCCTGATGCGGGCCTCGATCCCAGGACCCTGAGATCATGACCTGAGCCGAAAGCAGAGGCTTTAACCCACTGAGCCACCCAGGCGCCCATATTTGGTATTTCTTAATCCTTAGAATTGCTTTAAAAAAATTCCAAGTCAATTTCAGAACAAACAGATAGACAACAAGTAGACCTGGATTTTTTTCCAGGTCTACTGAGATATTATTGACTTATTGTGCAAGCTAAAGGTATACAATGTGGTGATCTGATATGTGCACATATCGTGAAATGATTACCACAATAAAATGAATTAACACATCCATCACCTCACATAATTTACCTTTGTGTCTGTGTATATGTGGTGGGAATATTTAAAATCTACTTTTACTTATCGACTTTGGAATATATAACACAGTATATTGTTAACTAACTCATCATATGGTACATTAGATTCCCAGAACTAATTCATCTTATAACCGGAAGTTTAAACACTTAGGCCAACATCTCACATATCCCCCAACCCAGCCCTTTTGAACCACCAATCTATAATCTATTTCTACAGGGTGGGCTCTTTTAGATTCCTGTATAAATGGTTTTATACAGTATTTGACTTTCTCTGTATGACATAGTTTCCCTATCATAATGCCCTCAAGGTCCATATATGTTGAAACAAAGATGAGATTTCCATTTTTTATGACTAAATATTTCATTGTATACTACATGCACACACATACACATACACACACCACACTTTCTTTGGTCCATCCATTGATGGACACTCAAATTATTTCCATGGTTGGCTATTGTGAATAATGCTGCAATAAATATGGTGATGCAGATTCTCTCTTCAAGGTAAGTAATCTCTTTCCTAAAATGTTTACCCAGAAGTGGGATTGCTAAGAACAGATGGTAGTTCTATATTATTTTTTTAAGGAACATCAGTATTGTTTTCATAGTGGTAGCACTAATTTACATTCCAACCATCAGTGCACCGGGGTTCCTTTCTCACTATCTCCTCGCCAACATTTGTTACCTCTTGTCTTTGACCACAGCCATTCTGACAGATGTGAAGGAATAGCTCACTGTGGTTTGGATTTGTTTTTCTCAGATAGTTAGTGAGGTCGAGTGTCTTTTCAGGTACCTGTTGGGCATCTGTATGTCTTCTTTGGAAAAATGTCTGTTCAGATCCTCTGCCCATTTTTTAATTGCATTGTTTGTTTTTTGCTATTGAGTTTTATGAGTTCCTTATGCATTTTGCATCTTAAATGCTTGTCATATTTATGGTTTGGCAATACTTTCTCCCATTCCTTTGGTTGCCTTTTCATTCTGTTGATAATACCTTTTGCTGTGTGGAAGGCTTTTAGTTCAGTGTAGTCCTGCTTTTTAAATTTTCTTTTTTGTTTGTGCTTTTGGTGTCATTTAAAAAAATACTATTGCTAAGACTGTTATGGAATTTTTCCCTACTTTTTTTCCTAGGACTTTTATAGTTTCATGCCTTACATTTATATCTTTAATCCATTTCAAGGTAATTTTTGTGACTGGTGTAAGACAGGGGTTTGGTTTCTTTCTTATGTATGTGAATACCCAATCATCTCACCACCCTTACTGAAGAAACTATCCTCTTCTCACTGAGTATTCTTGGCTCCTTTGTCAAATGTTAGTTGACCAAATATGCAAGGATTTCTTTCTGAGTTCTTGATTCTGTTATATTCATCTATGTGTCTGTTTAAATGACAGTGCCATACTGTTTTGATTACTACTGCTTTGTAATATATTTTGAATTATGAAGTATCATGCTTCCAGCTTTGTTCTTCATTTTCAGGATCACTTTAGCTATTTGGAATCCTTGGGGTTATGTAAAATTTTAGGATTGTTTCTAACTCTGTAAACCTTGCCATTAAAATTTTGATAGGGATTGTGTTGAATCTGTAGATGACTTTGAGTAGTAGAGAAATTTTAGAAATAGTCATCCTTCCAATCCACGAACATGGAGTACCTTTTAATTGCTTTTTCTTCAATTTCTTTCATAAATGTCTTACTCTTTTTAGTATAAATCTTTTACCTCCTTGGTTGAATTTATTCCTAAGTCTTTTATTGATTTTGATGCTATTATGAATAGCACTGTTTTCTTTATTTTTCTTTCAGATAGTTTGTTTTTGGTATATAGAAATGTAAGTGATTTTTCTAACTTGATTGCATCCTGCAACTTCCCTGAACTCGTTTATTAGTTCTGAGAGTTTTTTGGTAGAGTCCCTAGAAGGAATTTATATCTATATCTATATCTATATCTATCTATCTATCTATCTATCTATCTATCTATATATATATATATTGCTAGAAGTTATCTTAGAAACATATCCATTGCTCTATGTTTACAATTCTGATACATGCTTCATTTCCTAACTGAGAGGAGGTAAGATAGCTTGTTCAACATGAATAAGAGAAAGAGCTCCATGAAATTCTGTGGTTTATGGAACACATAAATAGACTGGAATTCTCTTCTAGTGCAATATCCATTAGCTGGATGGACAATGTTCTCTTTAATATCAGAAAAGGATCATTCCTGAGGCCCTACTACATATCTTCTTCCCTTGTTATAGTACTTTACTGTATAATAGATTACATATTTGTCAGTGTATTTACCAAATACTTCACTAAAGTATAAGAAATATTATTAAATGGATATCTCTTATGTCAACTCTACACAAATAGGAAAGATAAAGTATTTTTGTAAGCAATACTTTATATATTATATGTATTAAATAATATAGGTGCTATACATCATTTTTTATGATCTAACTGGAAATAGGAAGAACTTGAAGAACAAAAAATATAAGATACCTATGAAAGTCTTGACAGACTTCTGAATTAATGTAGCTTCTGAATATAATCACCTATGTAAGCTTCCAACTGAAGTGCCTACACGTATATAGAAAAATGATCAAAGTACATAACTCCGAAAACTAAATGTGAAGAACAACCTAATGCCAAAATAGGGGATACTTAGTCAATAAAAACAAGGCAGATAGAACTGAATTGCAAGCAAATAATGAAGGAAACTGTACCATGGAAAAACCAGTTTGGGGCACCTTAAAGGAAGGCTATCTAAAGTGTATTAGAAAGACACTGTATAGTTTTATAATATTTATCACTGAACTCAAGCAACCAAGGTTTATCCCACTGAAGATAATCCTCTATCCCCAACTGGTGACTGCTCTTCCACTATGAAGAGCTTAGTCAGAGTACTACTACCTCACAGCCAATATCCCACCACCTTTCTAATTTCTTTCATAGAGAAAAACCCCAAGAAAATCAATATACTCAGTTCTCATTTTGTCCTTTGCATCATCTAGGAAGCCCCTTGCATTCCATATCTAACTTAACATTTTAGCATGACCTGACACTTGTTGGACATGTCCTCTTTTTAGAAATTTCTTTCTTGATTACTATGACAGCATGCTTTCAGATATATTACTAACTTCCTGATGACTCCTTATTAACTAACACTAACCATTGCTTTTTTTTTTTCCTGATAGGCTGCATGTTAAATTTTGAGGAAAATGAAACTAAGGTTAAGCACCTGTCTTAATGTTAACACCATGCTATTTAGGTAACTCAGTATCAAAGACCATCTTCTTAAACACTATGGTCTTCCTCCTTCATTGTATGATATATTCATTAACTATTTCTTTCAACAATATGATATAGGGATAAGAGACTGAATTTTTAAAAGAAAGCAAATAAGTAAGAAAGATAATGAAGAAACTATCCTGAGATGGATAACAAGCATGAGAAAATGAGGTATGGGATGAGGAAAATCCAAAAGGTTAAAAAGATTGAAAATGAAAAGAAATACTTAGGAAGGAACTGTTGTGCTGACACATGAATTAAAATAAAGAGCAGTGATGAGATGTTATGAGTGCTCCATTTAGAAGGAGTAGACAATGCAAAAGCCCTAAGGCCTTACGGCCCAAGGCAACTGACCTGAATGTGTCTGTGGAAATAATGAAGGTGAGGTGATATGGGAAGAGAATGGCATAAGATTAAAAAAGGAATGGAGTGGTTGGACAAAGAAGATACAAGCAAGTCATGGTAAGACTTCAGTTCTTATTACAGACATGGTAAAAAGCAATAGGAAGTATTTAAGCAAAGAATTAATGAATGTGATGTCATAAACTCTGCTAGAAGAGAAAACTTGTGGAACATTTGGGGTGTTGAAGATGCAAGATATGTGTTTTGAGGGCGCCTGGGTGGCTCAGTGGGTTAAAGCCACTGCCTTCGGCTCAGGTCATGATCCCAGGGTCCTGGGATCGAGGCCCGCATCGGGCTCTCTGCTCAGCAGGGAGCCTGCTTCCTCCTCTCTCCTCTCTCTCTCCTGCCTTTCTGCCTACTTGTAATCTCTCTCTCTGTGTCAAATGAATAAATAAAATCTTTAAAAAAAAAAAAAAAGATATGTGTTTTGAGTATGTTAAAATGAGGATGCCTTGGGGTGCCTGGGTGGCTCAGTGGGTTAAAGCCTATGCCTTCAGCTCAGGTCATGATCCCAGGGTCCTGGGATCGAACCCCGAATCGGGCTCCCTGCTCAGCGGGGAGCCTGCTTCCTCCTCTCTCTCTCTCTGCCTGCCCCTATGTCTACTTGTGATCTCCCTCTCTCTCTCTGTCAAATAAATAAATAAAATCTTAAAAAAAAAATGAGGATGCCTTTTAACCAAATAAGTAGGCAAGATAAGTATACGATCAGCTTTGAATCTTAAGGAAGAGTTCGGGATTGTATATAAATCTTGGGAGTTATGCATTTTAACAATTTTTAGGTCTGTGGTAAATAAATGAACTTATTTTTTTTAAAAAAATGTAGATAGAACAGAGAAACCTAAGACCAGAACCCTTGGGGTTCACCAATACATCAAGGCCTAAATGAAAAATAGGAGCCAGCAAAGAAAACCAATATGAATGGTATGTCCCCTGAAGTGGAAGAAAAAACATAAATGTGTGGAAAAATGGTATTCTGAAAACCAAGTGTTAATGGTATTTCAAGACTAAATGAGTAAACAATTTTGTTAAAAGTTGTTGAGATGTTGACCACTGGGTTAGCAAACTGAAATATTTTGGGCCATGAAAAGAACAGCTTAAGTGGAGTGGTAAAGATTAAAACTTACTTGGAATGAATTTAAAAGATAATGGGTATATGAACAAACACAAGTTTTAAAAACTGTTTATTGCTGGTTCTCCAGAGACTGCACTGCAATGACAGAAAAAAAAAATTAAGGGAAAAACATTGAAAGAGAGAGTCTGAGAGAAGTAACAGATAAATAATTTTAGATGTAGAAAAAATTGAAAAAGTGGCAAGTGAATGAGCAGATCTGGGAAAACTGAAAATTCAGCTGACCCTGGGGAAAAACTCAAACAGTGCATGACTGAATGGTACCAGGTGTTTTTGAAAGTGGTTGAACAGACTGGATTGAGTACAGAGATATTGGTTGAAATAATATATAAGAGACAAATAGATCCCCAAATTTCCTCTCCCTCTTTGCTCAAATGGAGGACTGCTATCCAATTCAGAAGACTAGAAGAGTACTTTCCAGGGTTTGTACGAGAGGGCTTAAGAAATATGGAATATATGCCACACTAAGAATGGAGGCGCACTGAAATCAGGGAGATTAAGTAAAAGTACATTCTGAATGTTAATATCCCAAGCTCCCTTTCCCCACCTGACACCCAGAGCACCAGAATGAGGCTTAATATTATCACAGTGGTGTGGACTAGGACAGTAGCAGCACAGGAAAGAAAAAGTCATCTGCAAGATTTAGTAAGAGAAAGAAGTCAAGAAGGATTCCACAGGTTTGGGTCTAGACACAAAGAAATCTAAACTTGCCATTGGCTGAGACAGGGTAGAGCATGGAGGAAGATAAAGGTTTGGGATGTGTGTGGAATAAGGAGTTGAGCACTGGACATGAAGTTTTAGATATTGAACTGGCAGCCAGAACAGACAGCTCCAGAGTTTAAGACAAACACTAAGCTGGAGATACACATGGAATTCATTACTATATGGAGAGTATTAAATGCCAAGAGACTGGTTGTGATTACCAAGGAATTCAGTATGTAAAGAGTCCCATGGATGGAATCTAGAATGGCAATACAGAGATCTCAGGGGGAAGAAGAAACCACAAAGAACCCAGAGGAGGCAATAGGAGATGGGATTGAAGATAGAAAATAAGGGATGCATTTTTACTGGTCTTGAGCCAGCCGGCCTGCCTGCCTGCCTGCCTGCCTGCCTTCCTTCTCTCCTTCCTTCTTTCCTTCTTCCCTCTCTTCCTTCCTTTCCTTCCTTCCTTCCTTCCTTCCTTCCTTCCTTCCTTCCTTCCTTCCTTCCTTTTTAAGAAATAAGAGGCCAGAGTTAGTCTGAAAATGAGGACTATAGTGGTGGTGTTGCTGGGAGAAGGGATGACACGTGATAGTCCTATAATGGAATTTATTAATGAAATTATTAAAATATAACTCCCATACCATAAAAGTCCACTATTTTAAGTGTACAATTCAATCATTTTCTAGTATGTTAAGGGAAATTTACAACCAGCTTCACAATCAATTTTGGAACATTGTCATCACCTCACAAAGAAACCCAAGCCCATTTCATCCCCTCCCTCCTCCGGCCCACTATTTTATATGGGATTGTTTTCTTACTCTCATGTTCATACTGTTTACTGCCAGTGTATAGAGTATAATTGATTTTGCAAATTGATTTGTGAGCTTGCAATATGGTTGAACTCATTTGTTAGTTCTAACCCGTAAGAAAAATTTAAAAGTTAGTTCACAGGGAAATAAAGTAAGACTGCTGGTCTCTACTGAACACTCAAAGAAGATTTTAGAATCTTGCATTTAGAGATAAAAGGTAAAGTGTTTTACTCCATTTGAGTTCAGCTGCCTGTGTAGGAAGTATTATAAAACTGTGCTAAATTTTTGACAGTTGGATGAAATGAACAATGAAAACTACGAAAAAAATGTCTGAAGTCTATTTGAAAAACCTCATGATATCAAAACCACAAAGAATTTTTTAAAACCGCTTTTCTCTCAGAACTACTCTAGCAACTTTCTGTTAATGGTAATTCAAGCCCAAATAGAATAATCATTTTCCTTTTATGTCTGTAATGTCCTTGAGAATAAAACCCAAACATTTATCACTAATTGTCAACATCTCATAAAGTACTCACCTGTCAGCAGGCATTCTATAAATGTATATTTAATGAATAATGAATGAATGAATTGTTAGTTTGTCAGGATAAATTAAGGAAAATTGTACTTGAACGCACTTACTGCTTGAATGATATAATTAGGTATTATTCATTTAAATAGTTGAGCACTGGTTCTCAACACCCTCTGAACAATGGAATCACCTGAGGAGGTATTTTAAAATGCCACTGCACAGCCCTTCCGCTACAGTTTTTGATGCAAATAATCTGGGTGGGACCTATTTTCTGGATTCTTTAAAAATTCCCAGAGTGATTCTAATATGGAGCAAAGGTTGAGGGCCACTGATCATTAGCTTCTGTCAAATCCAATGACTTCCATTAAAGTATAATTAGTGCTGACATTAAAAACTATTTTTATCCCAGATAGTCATTAGATTTAGCTAAATACAAGTATACAACTTATTCTCCAAGAATGAAATCTGTATGATGGACACAACATAATGCCTGACATATATACTAGGCAATTGGTGCATTTTATTTACCTAGAACCTTCTCTTCCTGTTCACTGTGGTTTAATAATCTGCATTTAAATGTCCTAATCACTGTAAAAGTGTTTTATGCGCTAATTATAAATATACCATCTAGGATATGGCTCTTCTTCGTGTGCCTTTCTTTCAAAGTGCTGTGTAGTAATATAAGGATCTCATTCCCAAATGAGTGTTAACTTTTGGGGAATGAAGATTCCTTTGAGAATGTGAAGAAGCCATGAACTCCAGAAAAGTAAGCTTCTGCTTCCTGAGGTCCGTCCCATTTATAAATCCCCACAAAATCCATGGATCCTGATTAAGGAATTCTACACTAGAAGAAATGTTTAGGTTATTATGGAGTCATTAAGACCATCTTCTAAATTCTCAACAAGTTTCATAAGTAGTAAGTAAATTTCCATAGTGATATTAAATTTTAATTGCAAAAAGATACTTTGTGATTTCATTATTGTTCTTGACAAAGTTATCACCAATGCACTCAGGGTTAGATATCATTATTCTCATTGAAGAGGAGAGACAAGTAGAAAATGGGTCATGCCCAGAGCAATCCAGATGTCCCTAACTGCTGTCTCCTTCCCATACAAATCTCTAAAATACTGCTTTTGGAATCTAAAACGCAACATGAACAGTAAAAGCCACCATCTATCAGGTTATTAAAAAAAACTCCATGAAATTTGGAAAATATGTGATGTTAGTAGGTTCCTTTTGTGAATTATTGGTTAATCACTAAACTGGAAATGACAAATATTTTTCATCCTACTCCTACTACTTCTAGTTTTAGCAGAATCCTCCATGATTACCACACTAAATGACTATTTCTTGGCTTGTCTTTAAATCTTTTCTATTCTTGCTAGATCTAATTTAAGTTAAAAACCCATGGGCTATATAAAACCTTAAAAGTGTACTGACATTTCTATAATCACACAGCACAGAGAAGTGGCGATTACGTTCTTTCATGGGATTAGATCAAAAAGTAGCAATACCTCTTGCTTCATTCATACTACATTACTACTATGTTATTACATTTTTCCTCCTATTGGACCACTATCTGTAATTTTTACATCACTTTGACAGCCCTGTCAGAATTCCCTTTGTGGAAAGGGAGGACAGATTAGAGAGTAAGAGAAACAAGTAACAAGATGACTCCTCATTTCTCCTCGTCTTTCCTAGACTAGTTTTATAATAAAATTTTGACAAATTCAGTATGACAGGGTAACCTCTTGTGAAGTGAATCCACCGGTCACATTACCAGTGTTTTGCAATGTCTCAGAATATGATGACCCTCAAGGAGGACTACAGCATGCATCTGTTTATGTATATCCAATTCCCTTCTGAAGGCTATAATCATGTGTAATAATTCACATGTTCATCTCATTATCACAGGTTTTCATCTCATTTTACCAAACCTAGTGGAGGAGATAAATTTGCCGCACATACAGAAGTTGTAAATTCCCCAGATTAGGTTTAATTACTATGTAATTTTCGAGAAAAAAATTCTGTCCTGATTTCATCCAGATGAACACTGTCTATAAATATAAACAGTGCCTAGTCGTACAGCTCTGAGAAAGAAAGCTTTAACAAGTGAGGAAAGACCTATGGTGGGTAACATACATCAAATAGGATCCCATAGATAGGTTATAAAATTGTGAAATGCTTTTTCTTAATCTTCCGAAACAAATCTTAACCTCAACCATATTAAAATATCATTCTCTGTCACATATATCCAAGTGAAATGTGTTGCCACACATAAATGGATGAGCAGATGCTTTTATATTTTTATGTTCCACATAGAAAGTATTATATTTTATGTAACCAGAAATCCAACTGTTTCTTATAGAATATACCATGAAACATCATTAATGTGCAAAAAGGAAAAAAAATAGATATCCTAAAGAATTTCAGTTTCAATAGAACAATGCTAGAAAGGATGTAGGTTATTAATGTTTTTTAAAAATAATAAGATCTACTATAACTAAATTACATCCATTTTAACCAAAGTTTGTTGAGTGTTTACTATATGACAACCACTTTTCATCTAAGTAAGACATAAGCCTAGGGAAGGTGTGCTATTCTTAAGGTCAGCCATTTGATAGAATAAAAAGAAGAAATCCTAATGTGGCCATTTCTTCCAGTGTAGCTGCTGCCAGGATCCTTTATCATTGCTAATGCTACTTGTTTAGAAAGAAGTTAAGTATTCAAATTCCCAACTCTATGCCTATGTTAGTGAGATATACAATAAACTAACATTTTTATGCCTCATATCCTATGCCTTAATTCTGTCATGTGTAAAGTGGAGATAATTCCTTTCCATACTTCAACAACTAAAAAGGGATTTCATAAAGACTGGAACAACTTGTTAAAAAAGAATAGGCATTAAAAGATAATATATTTTAGTCACCATGCTATTAAAATAAATTCCCATGATATTAAGGGCTTACTTTTCAGTAATGATAGACTAAAACTGGATCAAGTACTCTGTTGGATAACTTAAAACATCATAAGGTAAAGAACTGATAAGAATTGATAAGGGGAGGGACACCTGGGTGGCTCAGTCGTTAAGTGTCTGCCTTCAGCTCAGGTCATGATCCCAGGGTACTGGGATAGAGTCCCATATGAGGCTCCTTCCTCACTAGGGAAGTCTGCTTCTCCCTCCGCCTACCACTTCTCCTGCCTGTTCTCTCTCTCTCTCTGACAGATAAATAAGTAAAATCTTAAAAAAAAAAAAAAGAATTGATAAGGAGAAAGACACAGGCCCAGAGAATTAAGACGAGAAATTGGAGCCCTCTACTGAAGAGAGAGGCAACTGAGATGCTGAGATGTTGAGAGATAATTTAATGGTCTAGGGCACTCAGGGGTACAGAGGTGTAATCAAATAACTCTTTAAAGGGTCTTTGATGAATGTCCTTGTTTTGGCTGAACTTACAAAGGGCTGAAATTTAGGCATAAATCTGAGCAAGAAATGGCAGACTACCACTAAGCCTTCAACTCAGCTTCCAACTAACTCAATACATGAAATTGATTGCTGTGATTCTGGATGGTTACTTTCTATGGCTGACCAGCAGAAACAACTGTAAATCCCTCTTAGAAGAATAATATCATGCCAGGCATACAAATAGTTCTATAAACAATATTGAAAATTCAATGTCTAACACACTATTAAAACAATCTGAAATTCAAGTAAATGAAACAAATTAACAAAACCCAGAGAAACAACAGAAAATAGAAACAGACCTGTGGGCACTACAGATATTGGAGTTATGAGCAAAAGACTTAAAAAAAAAAAGTAAAACCTATTGCAAACAGAATATAATTGAACAATTTCATCCAATATAATAATCTGGTCTTATAAATGGAACATTTAGTTTACTTACTTTTCATATTGTTACTTAAGTGTACCATTTTATTAAGTGATTCCTCTTTGTTTTACCTATGCTTTTTTTCTCATCTTCCTTGTATCTTTCAAGAATAAGTATGTGCATTTGTTTTATTTTTCTTTTTATTAGCTTGAAAATTAAATGTTCCCTAAATATTATAATATACCTCTCTCTATTTATATTAAAGTAGACACAATATATTTTCAATTTTTGTTTTTCTGAATATATATCTTTGTTTTTCTGAATACATATAACATATATAATATAATGTTTCATATATATATATATCAATTCACTTGAAAGTAAATTTTAAAAAATATTTCTAAGTTGGAAGAATAGAAAAAAATGAAACAATAACATTCACACGATCACTTCCGAAAGAAGCAAGACAGCATAGATGAAGCAAAGACAAATCACTTAATAAACTGGGGGATTTAAACTGAAATAAATGAGTAACAATAAATATAAATCATCTAAATACTTCACTTATAAGATAAGATTGTCAACTGGATAAAAAAAAACCTCAACTGCATTTTATTTATAAAAGACATATTTAAACATAATTATTCAGGATGGAAAGCAAAGAATAGAAAGTTATATTCAATGGAAAATATAATAAAAATAGCTCTGATGTTGCTGTTAACTTCAAGTAGACTATAAAGCAAACATATCACTAAGGAAGGACAGTTCATCATTATAAAAGGTTCAATTCAGCAATCAGATGTAACAATTTAAAATTCAGAATGATGTACATTTAAAATGTAGAGTGATGTCAACGTATATAACTGTGGACAAACTTACCAGGAATATAGCTATACATGATCTTGGTGGGAAATTTTAACATACTTATTCTCAATGACTGGTAGTATATATGCACAAACATACACATAAGAATATAGCCAATGGTGCTGGTAAATGTATAATAACTGACTTTCAAAAATAAAAGCCCTGGTTTACAGTGTTTACTAATTCTTGTGGCATTAGTTCTCCCACCATCGCAGATTTTAAGCCCTTCACATCTGTCTTTAACCCCAAGGTTGGAAAAGACAGTCACATTAGGCTCAGGAGAGTTAGTTTGAGCTTTTCAAACCACTTGATATATTATACTGAACAAAAAGATTAGTACATTGATCTTATAAGAATCTGCATGTAGGTCATTTCCCCTACTATTAACTACAATATACCTTTTTCTACATTGAGAACACTTTTTCTACATAGAGACTTCCTTATTCTTCACAATTAAGGTGAAGAGAGGGAAATCATACAAAGTATTTCTATGATCACAATTAAGCTAGAACAAATGAGAGAAGATTATGAGGAAATCTCAAAGTGTTCGAAAACTTTAACTCATTGATTAAAGAAAAAAGTCATGATTTAATTTTTTAAAAGTACTTTAAGTGTATGTTAATGAAAATAGCACATATTAAAACTTGTGGGGTACAACTTAAATCAGAGGAATATATACCATTAAATGTATATATTAAATGAGAATGTTGATAACCAATAAGTGAAGTGTGAATCATAAGAAGTCAATATATGAAAGACATGCTAAATTAAATATTACAATAAATAAATAACAAAGGTAAAATGGGAAACTAATAATATAGGAAAAAATAAAGGAAAATCAACAAAACCAAAGTAAAAGCACTAACAAGTTGGGGGTAAAACTGATCAAGGAGAAAAATGGATAAGTGATTTGAAGCTCACAAAAGAGGATTTGATAGATCATATTATTTTACAAAATTTCACATACTTCTTTGTTCCACTGATAAAAGATTTCACCATGAAAACTGGTTTGGTCAATGAACTATTAGTGAAAATGACACGTACCACTTCTGAGTAAAAGGTTTCATCCTAGGGGTGACTTACCAGGTTCTCCTTTCCATTTGGCATGAGACAAGCAATGTTCATAAATGAGCTTCTTCATCAGCTGAGGTCCCAGAGGGTAGAACCTGTGGAGGAGAGTCACAGCCAGCTCAAGATGACCAAGCACCATATATGAAAAATAGACTTTTGTTACTGTAAATCACTAAATTTTCTTTTTCTCTTTTTCCTTCTCTTTCCTTTTTTCTCTATTCATCATGCTTTTTTCCTTTCTTTTATTAAATAGCATAATTTATAATAAACTTATAGTTATTAAGATTAACCAGATGGAAAATATTCAGAGAAATGCTAATTAGAATCATAAGATACTACTAAGCCCTCACCCGAATGTATAACTTTTTAAATTACAATATGGAAGAATCCCACAGTATTAAGCCAGACCAAAAAATAACATATACTAAATGATTATAGTCATGTAAAATACAGAAAGGAAGCAGGAAAAACTGAAGTAGAGTGTTCATGGACACATGCTTCTTTAAACTATAAATAAAAGCAAGGAAGTGACAATAGATCCTGAGGTCTACTTATTTCTAGTTCCCCTCAAACTCCATGATACCTAAATTGAAAAACCCAGGTTGAAGAATCTTGAAGGAAATTGCAAATTATTGTAAGGCAATAAGTCAATCTCCAGAAAACAAATTTTCAACATATTGCATTAATAGAAAGACTAAAAAAATTTCAACAGAAATAATGAATTTCAATTATAAAAAGATACAGCAATTAAGACTTTGCAATTTTGCTACTGTTCTTGGCAACGTTATTAACTAGACTGTCAGGTTAGATATTACTCTCATTGAATAGGAGAAGATAGATAAAAAGTTTTGGGTCATGCCCAGGGCAATCCAGATGGCCGTAATTGCTGTCTCCCTTTCACAATGTCTCTAAATACTGTCTTGGGAACCTGAAATGCATCACAGTAATCACTAACCTAGAAATAATACAAATGTAATGCCTGACACATAGTAGGTGATCAATCCCTTTTATTTTTCTAGATTCCCTTCCTCCTGCTTGTTACATTTTTATAGTATGCAGTACCTGGTATTATATATGAAGTTAAAACTAAGTGGTTCTAAGATGAGGCTCTTTTTCACACTCCTTTCTTTCAATAACTCACTATAGTATCATAATGATTATACTTCCAGAAAAATGTTAGTTAACTTTTGGGTGATATAGATCCCTTTGAGAACAGGAAGCCATGGCTTCTCTCTTTCCAGATAATTTTGCAAGACTTTAATGATAATAAAAGTCAATATGGTGTTTAGTTTTGAGAGTCATGATTAGGAAATGACATGCTATGGGTTCTGGGGTACTGCTACCACAAAAAAAAAAAAAAAAGAAGGAAAAAGAAACTAAAAATGAGAGAAAAAAATTAAAATGAAAAAGCCCTATTTCTCAAGGTACAAAAATAAGGAGAATTTCTATTACTTCCTACCTATTAAGAAAAGAGCATAAAAATATGAGTTACTTGGGAGACCACAGAGACAAATAGCATGGCCTGTACTTCTATGAGTCATCAGGCCCCAGGATACCCCAAAATAGGCCACATATCTTTGGCTTGTTTATACTTACAGACTTTCTCTTAAGAACAGGCCTATAATTAACTTCCCTCTAGCGTCTTACTGTTGGGAGAACATAACTGGGCCTGTGGAAATGAAATCTCAAATAAAATATGAAAATAGTGAGTTTGTAAGCATTCTATAACTAGAATATATAGCCCTGCAATGGCAAAAACTCAGAATCTGTACATTAGGTTTAAGCAACGTGGGTTACCACGGTGCCTCAATTCCTATTAAAAAGTACTGTCAGTGAGGAACTTCCTTCAAACTATTCCTGACTCTCCATTCACAGTTCAGACCAAACTTTTGGAGTACCTGTCAGAGAAAGAAGGGGGGACCAGGTTGTGGCATCCATCAAGGATCCTGATACACATGTGTTCCATATAGAAACATTTGGAGAACTGCGATGCTAATTTATAAATTTAGTAAAAGTTGCTTGGGTGAATCCAAGTAACCTCCCCAATCCTTAAAACTGGACCACTTTGTGATCTATCTTACCTTAATCAAACTCACAAATCTTCAAACAATTACGAAAAAAACAGAAAAGACTGATTCATTAAAATAAACAAACAAGCAAATAAATAATAAAAATAAAAATATCAACATCAATAATGAAAATAAAAACAAAAACTACACATATGAAAGAGAGCATAAACAAACTATTATGTAAAAGTTTATGAATTTACATTGAATACTTGAAATATAGACTCTTTTAGCTTAGCAAAAGACAGAGCATAAAACTAAGCAAAAACTAAAAACTAAAAAATATACTTTAAATACTTATGACAAAGTTTTTTTTACTTATGACAAACTTCTAAAATACTTATAAAGTTTTGAAACATGATTCTGATGGTTGCAGGCAAACATAGTATTTTGCTTCATTTTCTTATCAGGCTTATTATATTTAACCTTTTAAAACTCTGAAGATATTCTCAGTGGGACTAAAACAAAAGATCTGTTTGGTATTAAGCTAATCTGAGCAAATATTATTCTTTTGAAACTCTCAATGCTATCAATAATGAAATAGTGTGAGATGTTAAGCCATGAGGCAGAAAGCACTTCTTGTTAAATTAAACAGCGTTAGAATAAAAAGACCTACATTGAAATTATGTCTTCACATCTATTGGTTGTGTCATCCTGGGAAAATAACTTAAAATTTTTGAGCTTCACTTTCTCTCCAAATGGAAATGATGCATTTCAAATGATGAAAAATGTACCATTATTGTCTGTACCACTCAGAAAATACTGCTATTTTATTTGTAAGATGCCATCAAATACAAGATCCATGGTTATTTCAGAGATGATAAAAATTTTAAATTGCAAAATCAATAAAATATCATAATACAAATGAGGCATGGATACAAAATGAGGCAATATATGCTAAAATGGTTTATAAATTAAATCAATAGGCTATTAATTCTATATCCACAATCTAGTATTTCAAAATATATACTACAATAAGTTGTTCCCTAGTTTGCTTCCTATATGGACATTATGTGTCTCCAAAGAAATCATAAATAATTTCAGAGCATATAATTTTTGGTACTGCCATAATGCCTAGCATAAATTTGCAAAAATGAGGTACTATTTGTTCACTTTTAGATTTTGTCAGAAAAAGTAAAAATGACTGATATTTTCCTAAAACTTACTATTTGAGTATCTTGTATAAGTAAGAAACTCAAAAAGTTGCTACCCAATTAGACATTCAATTGAGGCATTAGGAATGAACAGTCAGTATGTTACACAGCTAATATGTATTTCTTACATTTGTTTTAGGATACTTACATTGTACATTTTACTGTTGAGAAACAATTCTTCCTGGGTTTCTTATATTTCCGCTCATCTAGCAAAGTGAAGCACTGACTACTCTTTGATCCACATTGTCTTTTTAAGGATGTTTGTATAATGAAAAGTACGAAAGGACAGGCTTGTTTAAAACCTTCCAACATAGAGGGGCACCTGGGTGGCTCAGTCGGTTAAGCGGCTGCCTTAGGCTCAGGTCATGATCTCAGGCTCCTGGGATCCAGCCCCATGTCAGACTCCCTGCTTAGCAAGGAGTCTGCTTTTCCCTCTCCCTCCATGCTCTCTCTCCCTCCCTCCTTCTTTCTCTCTCTCTCAAATAAATAAAAACAAACAAACAAACAAAAAACTCAAAAACTTTCCAACATAGAGCTAATGTCCCTCTGGAGCAAAAGTAACATATGTTTACTATTTAGTGTAATAAAGATAAGGTCTTCCTTCCCCTAGGGCAAAGAGTAGGCATACTTCAGGTCCTCTAAGTTTAGGGGTCCTCTCCTATAGTGCAACAACTGTATGCACATGTATCATCTGATTCTCTTTTAGTGTTTCTGTCTGATGATTGGAGTTTTGGAAAATGGTACAAAACGATGACACTCTGTGTCTTGCTAGTGCTGTGAACAATAAACTGTCCTTCATATCTGACCCAGGAGTCTTGTGTCTTCTATCACCATCCATGAAACTATAGCAGGCTAATTTGTTAGCTTGCAAGTAGGATAACGTTTTTAAATTTTCACAGTTGTTGAAATTTTAACTCTTTTTTTAAGCAATGAATTTGATATGATTTATGGTAATGTCTTACACAATAATTTTTGTCCAGGATTCTTCTTTCTACAGTAAGCAAAATCCTTTTTTTTCAAATGATACGGAAATATAATATCTTAATTAGAAAGGAATTTGCACCTAAATTAGTCAATTAAATCACAGTTTAGGAAGATATGGCTCCAAATAGGTGTTTGAAAGGTTTCATTTATAAAACTTTTTAAGAGGTTCCGACATTCTTTTTATAATAATAATGATTTAATTTTGCCTGCAAAAATGGATTATTCTAAAGGAAGTCTAAGAATCCATTCTAGGTCTGGGAAAATATGAATTTGAGATGAGACCATCATTGATATTCCAAAATACTGAGGTAGAAAAAAATATAAAAACTAGGAATAGCATGGCCTAGAATTAACACATAGTCTTCTGTTGTCTGCTCTTGTAACAGAGACTTAAAAAACTATCATTACATTTCATCCACAGACTCTGAAAATTATCACTTCAGGGAAACTGACCAAAGGAAACTGTTAAAGTTAGTTCAGGTACTATGTCATTCTATAATTTGGATTCAATTGAAAAACAAACAAAACATTATCTAATTTGCTACATATAGGGTTGTTTAACAAGGAAGGAGGTATAGGGCTCACTGCAGGTATCTGACATTGCTGCTGTTTAAAAAAATTTTTTTGTGGATATATTGTCTAATAAGAAGATTTTTGATATATTTAATTATCATCACCTTTTATATACATTCTACTCATTTTAAGTACATATGTTTATAAAGGGTAAATCACCGCAAATACGTGAATTCTTTTCAGAAAAAGGTAAAATAATATTAATTTCCCTTTTCAATATTTTTGCTAAAATAATCTATCATATTTACTATGCAAACATTTAATATTTTAATTATATATTATGATTACTGTTATCAGTAAAACAGATAGTTAAAGGGATAAAGGAAAACAGTGTTCAGGGGCTCCCGGCTGGCTCAGTCAGTAGAGCATATGACTGATCTCAGGGTCATGAGTCTGAGCCCCACATTTGGCATGGAGTCCACTTAAAAAAATTTTTTTTTATAAAAAATAAAGACAGCATTCAAAGAGAAATGCACTGAAGACAATAATAAACGTCAAATGAGAAGGGGAAAAGTACCAATTTTCAAGAGTAATCTTTTCTGAAATGTTTGTAGGTTTTGATTTTACTCTTGGCCCACTCCCAAATAATTATTCTTCAGAATCTAACAATCCATAGATATTTGATATGATGATTTTCAGATATTAAAAGAATAACTGAAATATTCTTCACCTTTACTGAAAAAAAACCTGTAGTGAACAGTCATAAAGAAGAGACAAAATAATTTAAAAATCACTAAGCATTTAAAAATTGAAAGTTCTTTATAAATTATTCTATTATTTTGTACCTATCTATCAGAGAGTCATAATGCAATACATTTATATGGATATTTGGCTCAATCATTTAAAATCTTTAACGGTTTAATTTAAATCATAGATTGATCACTAGATTCAGATTGATAATTAGCTGTTTACTATTTGCAGAATGTATCTCCTAAGTCTTTCTCATAGAAAAGCATTTATGAAAATTTTATTCAAGTTATGCAAATCAAGTTACCAAAATAAAAAGATTTATCAAGGGAACAGAATGCAACTGGGAAAAATAGATAGTAACTTCCTTGTTTTCACAAAAAGCAAGGCTAGAGTACATTACTGGATTATTATTATGAGGAAATAAAGTTGGCCACAAATTATTTTTACTCCTACCATGGAAAAGCGAGGTTAATATCCTCTCCCTGAGAATGTGAGCAGGTTTTGTGTCCATTTTGACCGACAGACCATGGTGAAAATGATGATGCCAGAGTTTCTGTTCCCAGGCCTTACAAGATTGGCAGCTTCCATTTCCTGCCTCTCAAATTACTCACTCTTGGAACTCAACTGTCTTGTTGTAAGGAGCCTAAAACATCTGAGGAGACTATATGCGTGGGGTGCTGTAGACAGCCACAGCTGTGTCTCCAATGACAAGTAGCATCAACTGTCATCCATGTGAACAAGCCATCTTGTAAATCTGGTCCAGCTGAGTCTCCAGACATCTCCATCCTGACAGCTTTCTGACTACAATTACATGAAAAAGAGGGCCACATATTTGAGCCTAGTCAAGCTACAGAATTGTTACAGAAAAATACTGTTTTTAAGCTACTAATGTTTTAAGATGGTTTGTGCTATTAATCAACAAAAGACAACACAAATATAATATTTTTAATTATATATATATAAATATATGTTTTAAGTATTTTAAATTGTTTTGTAAGAAAAAAAATCTATTATTGCCACAGATGAATCTTCCTTCTTATTTTGAAAAATTTCCAGTTATGGTTTGATTGAGAATATATGCTCTATCAGGTAGATGGGGTATTTTAGTGTCTAGTTATCCCAGAAGGAAAGATTTCATGATGAATCTTGATGTTCCAATCTAGTCTCAAGAGTTGGTAATTATGGAGTTGTATGTGATCAACTTGTGGCTAGAATGAATAAAACTCAAATAAAAGTAAAACTTCCTGCTAGACCACAAACAATTATCCAGACTTTTCATCTCATGAATGATCATGCAGGATCTAAAACACCAGTGATTTTTGTTGTTGAAATCAATAGCCCAAAACTCTTAAAGATGATCAAGTTATTTCCCTTGTAGTTTCATTATCTATTGTCTATCTATCTATCTACCTACCTACATACCTACCTATCCATATCTCCCTATATATATCCCCAAATATCCACATACCCACACATACAAACACACATTTATTAAATAGTAAAATCTTTAAAAAATATGGACTAGCACCTTGTTGGAGAGAAAATTTTAGAAGATGACTGGTCACATGGAAAGCAATCAAGTAAAAGCAAAAATGTAACTTGTGTATTTAATAGACTTCTCTCTTGGGCCATGAATTAAAATTTCCACTTTAGCAACTGATAAAGACTTTATTTTTTCATTTAAAATCAACAGCTACATTCTTTTTTTATCCTGGGGTTATTCATGTTCCTTTATTGGCAAATATGTCCTATCTAATTCGATCTGAAAATTTCAAGTTATTTGTCAATAGCTCCATTTATAATAAACATTAAAGCTTAGCATATTTGAAAAGTCTTTACCTATTATCTGTCAATGTTATCTGTACTTTCTGGTACACTCAAGATTAAAAGAAACAACATAAGCATGTAAATTTAATTAAATGTATGACCTTACCACAATGCTAGTCTATTGCTCCAAGAAACACATCTAATATATTTTTCTCTTGCTTAAAATTTAAGTCAATTTGGTTGTGAAATGTCTATTTTTAAAATTTCCTAACTATTAATTGCACACACAATTTCTCTTAACTCTCTTAGAGAGTTTATTGTCATTTCCTTGCCATTACATATTAATTGCTCCTGCAAACCTGAGTAGGAATGCCTTGTATGCCACAATCTATTGGCAAATTTCCTCAAAGTAACATATTTATACCATTGAAGGTGGCTAGGGAATAACAGATACAAAAAAGACTATTCTTCCCTTATCTTTAGAGAGTTCAGAAAAATCTAACTAAACCTAGAGAGATCATGGCTGAGTAGTAAAACCTTATTTCCTCACTACAGTGAAAACTAATAGAGAAGAATGAGTATTCAGCTTTTGATTAGCCAACCAAAGTAAAGTTCCAGATTACGGAGAGGTGCACAGAAGTTAAAGAATGTGGAAACTGCAGACTACTCTGGGGCATGAATAATATTTTAGTGATAATCAAGGTATGTCTATGCTCATAGAGTTAAAATCTTAGGATTCTAATATCATAATTTGGAACTGCTTACAACTAAATCAAATATAAATTAACATTTCAGTGTCTCCAAATTGTCCTTTTTCTCTCTTCCTATTCTCCAACATATACTTTATGCAGGCTTTACACCACTAACTGCTTTTATTTTATAATTTCCCAAGATATAAAAAATTCATAGAATGTGGATATTCACAAGTCTAGATATAATACCTCAAGCCATAACATAAAATACCTTTATCTTTTTATGGCAGTTAAGTTCATCTAAAGGAATTTGTTTTATTATCCTATATTTTTGGCTAAGAATTTCCCATCTCCAGTAATTCATGTCTTTAAAAATACCTAAAATTTATAGATCAAAACCACTAGAGAAAATAAACAAATAAAACCCAAATCAAATCTTTATTGTGGTGGTGGTTGTTGGTTTCTAATGTATGAAAAATGAAAGGTGCGGAAACCACTACCTCTTGTCCTTATGTCCAATCACAGACAATTTAAAAATTTATAACTTAAATTTTTAAGTATTGCTTTTTATAATCTTTGAATAGACACAAAGCAGTTTTTTTACGATAATAGGAATTATTATGTATATATGTTTTAAGTCCATTTGGAAGGTACTATTGTTTCCTTTGGCAAAGTATATGCCACACATTCAAGGAGACAGAATTTATCCCTTTCTCATAGCAGCAAATAATAGAATAAAATCTATCAGCTGTCACTTATAGCTTTCGATAAAGATCCCCAATGATCCTCTGAGAAAAATACTGTTTTTCTAGATTTGGTCACCATAAATATCCTTGTGTATATTAGATGATTTTAGTTGTTTTTTCCAAAAGCAGCCAAATATTAAGTAGATATCAACTATAACCAGAAATATGTTGCTACAGAACCTTTACTTTATTATTATTATCAATTTTTTTTTAAGTTACAAGCAGAGTCAAAGTTGCCAATCATTCATTTTGCTGTTGTTGCCAAGTAGTCAACAAGAGGGCTCCTGCTCTTATATGCTACCAATTTAAATTGAACTAAATGATGCACAGTCTAAATCACATACATTCTTATAAAAGTGAAAAAGATAGGATATAAAACAGGTAAGTCAAAATAAATACTGATGCTGAAGTTCTCATTTCACCCAAGGAAAACTTATAAATTTAGCTTATGAGATTTGAAACTGCACATGGTTTACAGTAAGTAACCACGGATGTCTACTCCAAATAAGGGATTCTATGACTTATAACCTAGATACATATGTGAAGAACGTCATGCATTTTATCTCTACCACATCTAGCATGTGTATGTGGTAGTAATCTCCAACCTTCAATGAACCACATGCATAAGTTTTTGCTTTTTACGCTGCCTCCCTGCTGCTAGGGAAGTTTCCCTTCATTGACTCACCCTTTCAATTTCCATGCTGCTGAAGTCACCATTACTCAATCCCTTTAAGCTCCATTTGTTTCCTGACTCAGCCCCAAAACCAGGCTGGGTTGGGGATTTTAATACTCAAGATTCAAAGACATTCAAAGGATCAATATGGAATTCGTGCTATCAAACTCTATCTTATAGGTAATAGAGATCCAAAACTGCTATTTATATTTCTGTTAAATATGGCAGGAAATAGGCTTTTACTTGGGAATCCTAAAACCTTCTGTGAAAAAAAAAGGGGGGGGGTACTGTGAATTTTAGTACCTAAGAGATATTTGTAGGATAAAATTCATAATTAAAATGCAGACTCTGGTGCTCGCTTCGGCAGCTCATGTACTAAAATGTAGACTCGAATAACGAGCTAAATGTTTAACAGAATCATCTATCATCATGGAGTATAATTTGTCATAATAGTTTGATTAAATGTACATATCAAAATGATGGTTTCCTACAGATGTATATCATTGTTATTTGCACAACACTGTCCTTGCCTCAGTGTTAGTGGAAAACTGCACTTTGAGCAATTTAGAATGGTTATCAGTCTTCCTACTATCTTGTATAATAAGATTAGAATATAGATCCACTGGCTAAATACCTATTGTGTGCCTGGTGCTTCACACAGTTTATTTGTAATGTTCAGAACATTTTGCAAATGAAACGGAGAATCAGAGAGATTAAGTGGCTCTCACAACATTAATGAGATTTTAATCTGCCAATAATACCCGAATTGGGGGGCTTTACAATATAATACTATACTTTACTTTTATACTCTCACTACAAACCAATAAACTAAGTAGAATATTTTAACTGTACATTACAGATGAGGAAGTCAAAATAGACAGGCACACTGATGTGCATAAGGTCACACAGTAAGACAAAAGCAGAATATAAATATATTAGGTTTACAATTTCTTTCAATGAAATACTGTTTTTGTATAAATTTTAATTCTGGTTCTTTACATTGTCCCTAGTTTTAAATTCTGCCTTGCTAAGATTTTTTTGTTCTTCAAAGTTATATGTTATTTGTTTTTCTTCATAGATTAGATAGACTATTTTAAACAAATAATGAATAACCTTAAACACAAAAACAAACACTCAACTTACAAAAATAATAACTCTTATTTGCTTAAAACAATCTAAAAATGGTCTCTAGGTAAATATTTAAAAAAAGGAGAGCTAATAAAATTTAAGAAACCTGGCCATGTAATGTCTTCATATAATATATACTGTTTCGACTACATAATTATTCATTTATTATAAGAAATTTAAAATATATATACATAAGCTCACAAATGAATATGATGGTTTTCATAAGATGTGACTCTAAGTTTTTCTTCTGAGGCCTTGAAATAAACTCAGCTTTTGCATACATGTTTTATAGGTATTTTCAGTGCCATCAGCATGGTAATACATGTTGCTCTGTTTGCTTTATTGTACCTTAATATGTCAATGATATATAAGAATTCATGCAAATTTAAATCATTAATAATTGTCATGCCACACGGCAGTCCACATACAGACTTCCAAACTAAGAATAAATTAATTGATATATGAGTTGTATTCTTTTTTAGAGATTGCTCTCTAGCAGATGGATTAATATTACCTTATCTCATAACAAAGCATTCTGAAAACTAGTATAGATAAAATTACATTGAATTATTAATTGTGTAGACAGCCTGAAGTTAATAATGATGCTGAGCTGCTCACATTTCTGAAAGCACTTTATTCTTCTAGCCATGGCATTGCCAGAAACAATTACTAAGTCAAGAAATGAGAAGGTAAAGTTACATGGAACTGAAATCATAATTAGTCTCTGACCTGGTTTTGATACCAATTAAGTTCTACTCTTCTATTTTCTTTTAAATAATGCAGATGTGCCTTTCTCTTCTTTTCATAAATATGTTTTAATATTTACCATTAAATGACGTCCTGTACCACATGGTTCTAATCCAGGGGCATCACTAATGAGAACTTAATAGTTCTTAACAGTTTGCCATTAGGCAGTTCCAATGTCAACAGCCCAGAGAGGTTAAACTGATACAAATGAATTGTCCCCTTTGCCTTCTCTTTCCACAGAATGCACTGAAGCAATTCATTTTACCCTGGGGGTTAGATGAGCAGGAAAATTCCAATTTGTTTCTTCACTGACAGCCCCCAAGGTTACATTACAGCAAAAGTTGTGAAATGTATAGGATCACTGTGATCTTGACAAATAATAGATATTAGCCAGAATTTGAGGTTCAAAAAAAGAAATCACTGAAACTGACCTTTGAAGAAAGTTTGGTATTTGAGATAGAATGGTAAGCAGGTTCATGGGATATGATTCCTGTCCAGTAAAACCCAAGAATCTTTAAATATCAGGGTAGCATCTTGAAAAAGATGGCCTAAAATCCGTTGGCCTAAATCAGGATCTATCATTTTGACTATGTTCCTGAAGTAGTTCTGTGGCCTCAAACTTAAAAAAAGAGTCAGCAGAGGAGCAATGGCAAGATGTTGACAGAGGTTGTCCCTGATCTCAGTCTCCCTCACAAGAAAACCAACAAACAACTTTCCATAGACAAAACACCATTGTGAGAATCCCAGAACCTGGGTATGTGGGTGAAGCATTCCCCCAAAATGCAAGGACTGAGAAATACCACATTAAAGGAATAAGAGGAGCAGCTTTGCTTTGACTGCATCATGTCACCCCCAGATTGGCATAGTGCTGCACCAAGAAGGCCCTCTTAAGCCTACTGTTTCTCCAATGGGAAAAAGAGAACTGACACTGGGTATTTGCATTTGCAGTATTGCAAAAATTTTTAAGAGGCCCACACAGGTCTTACCTCAGGGACCACAGGGAGAAACTATGGAGCTCAAACACTGGGAATCTGCTAGAAACAGAAATGGGTAGAGCTTACAACAACCACTGCTCAGATCTTTGTGACTTAAATTTCTGCTTGCAGCAGCACCCAAGCAGAAATCTCAGCCAGTGGCTCTACCCATCTGCAGAACAGAGCCAGTGGCCATGTCTGGCTAGGGAGCTTGGTTAATAGTTCCACCTGATTTGGGTTCCCAGCTAAAGGGCCATATTGGCCATGGAGACTATACTATGTCCTCACCAGGATAGGAGAGCAAAATTATCAGCCTCACTCAATTTCTAAGCAGAGATTCCAGTCCTATCCCCCACTGGGAAGTCTGGCCACAGATGCCTGTCATCTATGCATACCAACGAGACTGAACATTGACTCTGAGTCTTGGAGCCCAGTCTACAATACTGCCTTGTCACAGAGCCCAGTCTAAAACTTCATCCCACAGAAGAGCTTGCCCTAATTCTCCCAGATTTTTGACACAGCTTGTAGCCTTGCCCAGGCAGGGAGCTCAGCCATGATCCTGCCCAAATATGGAGCATATTCTGCAGCACTCCCCAACAGTAAAGTCTGGACAGTCCCCCAGCCTAACCACAGAGCAGTTTCTAGCTATACCCAACTGTGGGGTACAGCTGAAAGCTCCACTTGATAAGAGAGCCTGACCATGAATGGCCACAACAAGGTCCAACACCCAACACTGAAACATAGCCAATGTCCTCTGTGAAGCCGAGCCTGGAGCCCCACTCAATTTTGAGCACAGCCTGAAGCCCTGTTTAACTGCAGAGCAGAGTCAAAGGACCTGTCTAACCGTGAAGCACAGCCCATGCCCTTCCTAAACACGGAGTTCGGCCAGCAGCACTATCCATTTGTTGAGCAAAACCCGAGGCCCCTCTGCCCAGAAACAATGAAAGAGCACAGCCCATAGCCTGCCCAGTTGCAGATTCCACTAGTAGTACTGCCTTGCCAGGGAACACAGCCTATGACCATACCTGATCAGAGGTTATTGTAGAGATTAGATAGTGGCCCCACTTTACTATGGAACATACCTAGCAGGCCTGGCCAAGCAGAGGGATTACGCTGCCCTGCCTATCCATGGACCCTACCAGTTGATCCATCCAGTATTCCAAGGTGAACTAACTGGTGAAGGTCTTCCTCACTGACAAAGAGAACCTGTAAAGTCTGAACAACCTACTCAGATGCACAGATACCAACTACAGGGATACAAAGATTACAGAGGATCAGATAAACTTCACACCACCAACAGATACTATTAAACTTCAATAACTGACCATGAAGAAATGGGGATCTATGAACTATCTGACAGATAAGAATAATACTTTTAAATAATATCAGCAAACTAGAACACAGACAACTAAGTGAAGTGAGGAAAATAATGCATGATGAAAATAAGAAGTTCAAAAAAGATATAGAAACCTTCAAAAGAAAAAAAAAACAAAAAAACAAAAACAGAAATCCTAGAAGTCAAGACAGGACTAATCTGAAGAATTCAGTAATGAGCTTCTACATCAACACAACCAAACAGAAGAAAGAATCAATGAACTAGAAGACAAATCATTTCAAATTATTCAGTCAAAGAGGTTACAAGAAAAAAGAATGAAATAGAATGAAGAAAGACTATGGGATGTACGGACAGAAACAATATACTCATTATAAGAATCCTGGAAGAAAAAGAGAAGGATAAAGGGACAGAAAGTCAATTTAAAGCAGTAATGGCTAGGCATCTCCAAAAATTTGGGAAGAGAAATGAACATCCAGATTTATGAGGTCCAACAGAATCCAAGTAGGTTGAATCAGAAAAGGGTTACAATGAGATACATTATAATTAAACTGTCAAAAGTCAAGGACAAAAACAGAAGTTGGAAACCAGCAAGAGAAAAACAACTCATCACATACAAGAGAATCCTCATAAGACTATAAATGGATTTCTCAGCAAAAGCTTTATAGGACAGGAAAGATTGGAATGATATATTCAATATACTGAAAGAAAAAAGCTGTCATTTAAGAATGTTATGCTGCCAAAATGGTTCTTAAGAAATGAAGGAGACACAAATGCTTTCCCAGACAAACAAAAAATGAAGACATATCTTACAAGAAATGTGAAAGAGCAAACTTCAAGTTGAAATGAAAGAATGCTAATTAACATTGCTCTCTTTTACATTCTCTCTCTCTAATAAGTAAATAAAATCTTTAAAAATAAAATTTTAAAAATGTTCACAAGAGACACAAAAGGTCATTATATAATGATAGGGGGATCAAATTATCAGGAAGCTAAAACAATTGTAAAGATTTATACACCTAACATCAAAACACCTAAATATATAAAGCAAATCTAACAGATCTAAGAAGATAAATACACAACATAGTAATAATAAATGGAGCTTTAATACTCCATTCTGAACAGTGGATAGATCATCCAGACAGAAAATCAATAGAGCAAAACCAGGTTTTATAACAATATACACCAAATTGACCTAATAGACATGTGTAGAACATTGCATCCAACAACAGAAGAATACACATTCTTCTAAAGAACACACAGAACATTTTCCAACATTGATCATATGTTTGCCTACAAACCAAATTTAACAAATTCAAGAAGATAGAAACTATATCAAGTATTTTTTCCAAACATAATGGTATAAAACTGGGAATAAGTAATAGGAGGAAAATTAGAAAATTCACAAATCTGTGGAAATTAAACAATACACTCCTGAACACACTCCTTAATAACAAATGGGTCAAAGAAGAAATCAAGTGGGTTATCAAAAATACATTGGGACAAGACGTGTGAAGAAGACAATGGAATAGCAGAATCCTAGGCTCACCTCATCCCATGAATACACCTAGATAATACTCATATTAGGGATTAAGGACTTCAATGTCAGACCTGAAACCACAAAAATCCTAGGACAGGGCACAGGCAGTAACTTCTTTCACACCGGCCATAGCAACATTTTTTCTAGATATGTCTCCTGAGGCAAAGAAAACAAAAGCAAAAATAAACTATTGGGAGTATATCAGAATGAAAAGCTTTTGCATAGCAAAGGAAACAGTCAACAAAACTAAAAGACAACCTAGTGAATGAGAGAAGCTATTTCCAAATGACATATCTAGTAAAGGGTTAATATCCAAAATATATAAAGAACTTAGAGAACTCAACACCAGAAAAACAAATAATCCAATTAAAAAATAGGCAGAAGACATGAACAGATATTTCTTGAAAGAAGACATATAGATGGCCAACAGACACCTGCAAAGATGCTCAACATCACTCATCACGAGGGAAATGTGAATCAAAACTACAATGAAATATTACTTCACAGTGTCAGAATGGCCAAAATGAAAAACAGAAGAAACAAGTGTTGGTGAGGATATGGAGAAAAAGGGATGCTCAGGCATTATTGATAGGAATGCAAACAGCAACTGTGAAAAGCAATATGGACATTCCCAAAAAAATTAAAAATAGAACTACCATATGATCCAATAATTCCATTATGGGGTGTTTACCCAAAGACTATGAAAACACGAATTCAAAAGGATATATGCACCCCTATTTGTTGCAGCATTATTTATAATAACCAAATTATGGAAGCAGCCCAGGGGCCCACTGATATACAAATGAATAAAGCAAAAGTGGTATATGTATACGTACATGTATACATGTATACGCTGTATATATACAATGGAATATTACTCACCATACAAAAGAATGAAATATTACCATTTGCAACAACATGGATGGATCTAGAGGGTATAATGCTAAGTGAAATAAGTCAATCAGAGAAAGACAAATATCATATGATTTCACTCATGTGGAATTTAAGAAACAAAACAAATGAATAAAGAAAAAACAGGCATACAAAAAAAACTGACCCTTAACTACAGGGAACTGATGGTTACTAAAGGGGAGATGGGTGGGAGGGGTGGACAAAATATTTAAAAGGGAATAAGAGTAAAATCATCTTGATGAGCATTGGGTAATGATGTATAGAATTGTTGAATCACTATATTGTACACCTGAAACGATTATAACACTGTCAATTATACTGGAATTAAATTTTTAAATTAAAAAATATATATTGAGTCAAATAAAAATGGAAATACAAACATACCAAAAATTATGGGATGTAGCGAAAGCAATTCTAAGAGGAAAATTTACAGCTAAATACATACATTAAGAATAGAGAACAATCTCAAATAACCAAATTTTATACCTCAAGGAACTAGAAAAAGAAAAACAAACTAAGCCCAATGTTAGCAGAAGAAAGGAAACAATATAAGATTAGAACTGAAATAAGTAAAATTGAGAATAGGAAAATAACAGGAATTATTTTAAAAACTAAGTGTTTGTTCTTTAAATGATAAAGAAAATTGACAAAACTTTAGGTAGACTTATAAGAAATTTTGATAGAAGACTCAAATCAATATATTTTTAAGTTAAAGAGACATTAAAAAAGACATCCCAGAACTACAAAGGACCATAAGAGACTACTATGAACATTACACACCAAAAACTGGACAACTTAGCAAAAATGGTTGAATCATTGAATGGCTGAAGCAAGATTGAATCATGAAGAAACAGAAAACCTGAACAGACCAGTAATGATAATGTAACTGAATTAGTCATCAACAAGCCCCCAACAAAGAAAACCCAGGACAAGAAGATTTCACTGGTACTTTCACCGGTATTCTCTATAGAGAATAGATTGGTGGTTGAGGAAGTGGGGAGAAGTGCATGTAGTCCAATGGTAATAATATGTAGTTATAAATAAGTTCTGGGAATGTAATTAGTACCACATGATGGCTATAGTTAACAATATTGCATTGTTAACTTAAAAGTTACTAAGAGAGTAAATCTGAAAAGTTATTAGGACACCCAAAAGGAAAATAATAACTATGTGAGGTGATGGATATGTTAACCAATCTTATTTTGTTAATAATTTCTCAATATAAGCGTAAGTCAAATAATCACACTATAAACATGAAACTTACACATTGTTATATGTTAGTTATCTCAAAAAAACCCAAAAATAAAAAAAAAACAATGAAATAAATACTTAATACCAAAAATAAAGTCAACAGAAGTATCAGGTTGCTTGGTGGTGATGAGACATTCCTACTAATTATAAAATCTGCATAACTCTAAGCACATTTTTCTTCATCATGAAATAGACCGTCAAAATTAGTAATTTTTAAAAGTAGAGTGGATAGGGGCACCAGGGTGGCTCAGTTGGTTAAGCATCTGCCTTTGGCTCAGGTCATGATCCCAGGGTCCCTGGTATGGAGCCCCAGGTCGGGCTCCCTGCTCTGCAGGGAGTCTGTTTCTCCCTCTCCCTTTGCCCCTCCTCCCCATGCTCTCTCACTCACTCTCTTTCTCTCTCAAATAAACAAATAAATAATCTTAAATTTTTTTTAAAAAGATTAGAGTGGGATAGAAGAGACAGAAGAAAACAGTTTTTTTTTTTAAGATTTTATTTATTTATTTGACACACAGAGAGAGATCACAAGTANAAAAAAGATTAGAGTGGGATAGAAGAGACAGAAGAAAACAGTTTTTTTTTTAAGATTTTATTTATTTATTTGACACACAGAGAGAGATCACAAGTAGGCAGAGAGGCAGGCAGAGATACAGGGAGAGGAGGAAGCAGGCTCCCTGCTGAGCAGAGAGCCCCATGCGGGCCTCGATCCCAGGACCCTGGGATCATGACCTGAGCCGAAGGCAGAGACTTTAACCCACTGAGCCACCCAGGTGCCCAGAAGAAAACAGTTTTAAAGGTGTTCTAAACTAGGTGCTTGTTAACTACCAAAGTCAAAAAATATTTAAGTAAAATTTCTGCTCAATAGTTCTCCAAAGTATAACTTTTGTTAACACAAGTACATTTTGAGAGAAATAAGTGCAATCTCCTATTTTGTAATAAAAGTCAACATAATTTAGAAATTGTTCAGAGTGAGGCTATGTGGCTCAGTCGGTTGAGCAGCTGACTCTTGATTTTGGCTCAGGTCATGATATCAAGGTCATGAAATTAAGCCCTGCCTCTGGCTACACACTGGGGGTAGAGCCTGTTTGGGATTCTCTCTTTCTCCCTCTGCCCCTCTCCCTGCTACTATATTCTCTCCCTTCCTCTCTCTAAAAAAAAAAAAAAAAAAAAAAAAAAGGAAATTTTTCATAGTATATGGAGAACAATGTTGAGAAAGAATTTTAAGGGAATTAGAAGTATTAAAAGTACTCAGTACAAAGTATTAGAAGATGTGGTCTATGTTCAGTTAGCATAAGGGAAAATAAATAGGTATAAACCTAAGACACTATCAAATTTAACTGTGTGTGTGTAACATGTACATGTGTAACATCATAGCAAACTATCACTTTCTCCCATTACTCCATTAATTAATCTAGACCACCAGGAACAATAGCCTCCATTCATACCAATGCATGGAATATGTATGTAAATCCATTTGTTTGTACTTTTTCCATGAACGCTTGTACATACAGGGGGCTATGCAGGTGAAAGTAAAATCGAACAAGATGAACAAGATGTCAAGAGTCTGTATAGATGAAGAAATATAATTAATAAACTATTTCAGCTGAGCTGGAAGGAGACAGTTTGCCTTGTGATGAAGAGAGTAGCTAAATAATCGGCTTTTCAGCTGAAGAAATGCTAACATCACATCATCAATGACATAAAAATACTGATTAGTTTCCACCATGTTTGGAGTAGCCTTAAGGTCAAAGAAATAATTATAAATGGATCTACTTGCTATAAGGAAAATTGCTGAAGGGAAGAAAAAAAAACATCAGCTAAAATTTCCCTATTTAACATTTTAAAAAGAATTTCCTTATTCAGCTCTTTAAAAGCCTACTTAGTTACAAGATGACAGCTTAAAATATTATAGCAAAAAAATCAAGGCAAGATAAATGGTTATGGTAGTACTATGACCAGCTAGACCCCAAGATTTGACCTTTACTGCCCACCTGCTTGTACTCATCACCTTTTCTCCTACATTTTACCTTAAGCTCTTCTTTCCAGCTTATCCCTTAACTCAGGGAAACAGAAAGCAAAACTGCCCCTCAAGTAAGAGCATCTGCCCTGACAAAACCTCCAGCAGGCCCAGACCACTCAGACCAGTTTGAGGTTAACTCCTGATGCGTGCCTGTGCAGATGGACCATGGAGTGAGCTCTAGAATGAGCAATGCTTACCATTACCTCATTGTAATACTAAGATCTCTGCCCTAGGAGGAGCACAAGCCTCATTTACATAACATACAATGTATGTGTTGGCATGCTTCCTTACGGTGCATGCGCAACCTTATGCCCACCTCTCCAACTGACGACAGGCCTTCCTATCTAAATGTCCATCCTAACCCTAAATAAAAGGAATCCTAAATAAAAGGCTTGCTTGGGGAGTCATGGCTTTGGAAGCCATTCCTTGTGATCTCCTTATTTACTGTGAATCCACTTTTCTTTGTGGGACAACTCAACCTGATGTCATTTCTGAATCACCAAGGAGTGAACTCATGTTGATTGGGTTACAGTACTATGAATTAGTAATTGTACTGGAGCCACAAAGACATCACTAGGTTCCGACTGGACAGTGTATATAGGGATATCAGCAATCATAAATACACCAATATACTGTGCATTTGATCAGCTTTGTCATTTAAAGCCCCACCTAGTGGTGAGTTCAATGATACCTATATACTTCTGCCTTGAGGAAAACTGACTCTCAAGAGGCTTGCACCCCCTCCCTTTTTAGCTCTGTAAGTAGACTTCTACCACATCTCTTTTTTCTGACCAGTTTCTGACACACAACTCTACTCTGGTACCACCACGGATGCTGGAAATGCCACTTATTACCTCGATACTTAAATTTTTGAATCCACAAAACAATGGGCATGGACATAATAATCTCTCAGATTCTCAGAGTTCTCATCTTCCCCAAGGATTAAAAGTAAAGATAAATAAAATGGCATTTTAAATTCAGTATTTCTACCTTTGTTTTAATTTTATGTCTTAGAAAACATTGTTTTCTACTGATACTCAGTTTTATTGTTAGCATAATAAGACTAATATTAGAGCCTAACAAGCCTGTAAAATGACATTGGATTTTCTTTTATATATATATATACACACACACACACACACACACACACACATATATATATATATATATATATATATATATAAAGATTTTATTTATTTATTTGACAGAGAGAGAGACAGCTAGAGAGGGAACGCAAGCAGGAGGAGTGGGTGATGGAGAAGCAGGCTTCCCACTGAGCAGGGAGCCCCATGTGGCTCTGAGATCATGACCTGAGCCAAAGGCAGACACCCAGGTGCCCCTAGATTTTCTCTTTTCTCTTTGGTATCTAAGACATTCATTCTAAATGTCTAAAAGCAGCTCCCTAAATTTAATTTTGGTTCACGACATAGGTTTAAACATATGTTTATTTAAATTAGGCTTGTACATTGTCATTCTGTTTTATTCCTAATTCCATCAGATTCCCTCAAAAGCCATATAGAGTAAGAAAAACATTCGCCATCAATTCCCAGAGTGAAGCAGTCTCTCTGAGAGAAAAGCTCAAAGCAAATCAGCATTGCTGAATCAGTCAATTGCAATGACTGATTGCAGTGAGCTATCAAAACAGCTGTTATGTCAGAGTCGAAAGGGTGGCAGTCCATGCTGATCACATTAGAGATAAAGGTCAGATTATATATTATCAGAGCTACTTGTGTATCTGGTACTAATGCCATTGTCACTATCATTCATGAAAATGGGGAAAAAAAGCATTCAGTTGCAAATGCCACAGAAATGGCATTATCACGGGAAAAAAAAAAAGAAACTGAAGAAATAATTCTGTGTGTGCATTTAAAACAATAAATATTGTGGGGTGCCTGGGTGGTACAGGCAGTTGAGGTTTGACTCTTGGTTATGACTCATGTCCTGATCTTGGAGTTGTGGGATCGAATCCCTGCATCGGAGTCTGCTTGGTACTCTCACTCCTCACCAGCCCCGCTTCTGCTCTCCCTCTTCCTCCCTCTAAAATAAATAAAAAATAAATCTTAAAAAATAAATAAAACAATNTAAATAAATAAATAAAAATAAAAAAAAAAAATAAAACAATAAATATTGTGGGGTGCCTGGGTGGTACAGGCAGTTGAGGTTTGACTCTTGGTTATGACTCATGTCCTGATCTTGGAGTTGTGGGATCGAATCCCTGCATCGGAGTCTGCTTGGTACTCTCACTCCTCACCAGCCCTGCTTCTGCTCTCCCTCTTCCTCCCTCTAAAATAAATAAAAAATAAATCTTAAAAAATAAATAAAACAATGACTATACCATAAATCATGTCTAATAAACATGCAGAAAAGAACTTAAAAATTCATTTTCAACAAGTATGTTTGCTTGTTATAAATCTAGCATTAAACATGAATCAATGTCTTCCAATAGCAAAAACAAAACAAAACTCTTACTAAATCACAAGGAACGTCAGTCAATGATTAGTCTTTGGAACAGAAGTTAGATTTGCCCTTTCATTGTCATTAGCTTAAATAGCCATAAAATAATTATGAAATATATATGTGATCATCCTTGTTGAGAGTTATAAAACTTACACTCAGAGCATTACCACTTTTCATCCTTATAAGAGATCTGTAAAAAGGATTTAAAATTGATATCTTGGGATGCCTGGGTGGCTCAGTCAATTAAGTGTCTGCCTTCAGCTCAGATCATGATGCCAGGGTCCTGGGATCAAGTCCCCTGCTCAGTGGGGAGCCTGCTTCTCCCTCTGCCTGCTGCTCCCCCTGCTTGTGCTCTCTCTCTTACTCACTCTCTCTCTGACAAATAAATAAATAAAATCTTAAACAAATAAATTTGATATTCTTTATGCAAGGTGTTTTCTACTTAATAGTAGCACTAATACAAAATTATAAAAAAATTCCAGATTAAAGTTTTCTTTCTTCTTCTATATTAAGATCATAATATTCTGAGGAAAAGATCTTATGATGTAGACTAACTCATGATCCATGAGTGTTGGGTAACAAAAACTTTTTATTGGTCTATCAAATTAGGTCTTGTTAGCCAGGCTCTGACTACCCTTCATTCAAGGATGTTTGTATAGTGAATCCACTCAGAAGACAGAGTTGGAGAGTGCTTCCCTCTGGAGCAAAGAGCAGGTATGCTTTGTGCCCATGAAAGATTCAGAGTCCCAGTGCTCATATCCTGTCATGCATCTCACTAAGTATACAAGTGTCATCTAACACTCTTCACATAGCCCTGAGAAAGTGGGACTCGGAAACATGCAAAAGCGCTAGTACTTTGGCTACTGCTATAGCTGTGAGCAATAAACTGCCTTGTTCCTACGACTGAAAAATTTTCCTTTTTCTCTGATGCAGAAGTCTTAGATATTTTACCAGCATCCATGAAACTGTGGCAGGCTAACTTGTTAACTTGAAAGTAGGTAAAATCTCCACCATTCTTAGATCTTTGCAGAAAGGGACGCTCAATTGACTGCTAATTGATTCTCTTCAGTATTGTGTCAATCTGATCCATGTTATTAATAACATAATAACTTCTTGGTTTGCTTTTTTTTAAGTCATAGAAATTTATAGCACAAAATCTAAGTTAATCCTGGCAAACAACTATTTTCATCTTCAAGGTATGGATCATTTAAAGAAATAGAATGCCTGGCTCTATTCAGCTATCATGGGAAACATGGGCTCCACCTTGCAAAAGGATTCATATGAGATTTCACCTAAGTTGGAATGGCTTTAGATATTGGGCAGCCAAAAAGAAATTGATTAGTACAATATAAGAAAATGGGGGGGGGGAGATAAACTAAAGTAAAAAAAAAAAAAAGTCCACAAAATAGGTCTATGAGTTCTAGTACTTTATGGACAATTTATGTAAGACAAAAAAGTTTCACAATTTCTTATAAGTTTATATATAATACATCTAACTTATTTGGTTTTTTTTTTCAAGATTTTTCTTATTTGACAGAGAGAGAGCGTGCTTGCGCACAAGCAAGGGGAGGGGCACAGGGAGAGGGAGAAAAAGACTCCCCACTGAGCAGGAACCGCCCCCCACCCCACACACCAAAGCAGGGCTCGATCCCAGGACCCTGGGATCATGACCTGAGTCGAAGGCAGTCGCTTAACTGACTGAGCCACCCAGGAGCCCCACATTCAACATATTTGTACATCGTGATGCTTCTTTATGTTTTCATTCTCTTTACTACCTCTGGTTTGTTTCTCATCCTTGGGATTAATTACTTGCATTTCATTTTCAAGTACTCATTACTGTACGAATAAATATACTTACTGTTTCCTAAATTCCTCAAAAATAAACATACAAATATCTGAATATATAGTAGTCTAAGCTATCCAACCCCCAAATCAGATATTCATTCAGATATCTAATGTATGAAAGCAGCTTTCAAAATCAAATTCAATCAAATTATATTATACTGAACACGCTAACGAAGATGACTAAAATAAATTAGCTAGGTAATTAGGTACCTCCAGAAAAAAAAAATCTGGAATTTTGCTGCCTCTACCTTGCTTTATAGGTATATAAAATAACCTGGTTATTTTATACCCTATAACCTGGTTGGTATTTTATAATCTTAAACTGCATTGAATCAACACTCTTGGTATAATGCTCTGTTCCATTGGGATTTATAAATCCCTTATCAGTTATCATTGTGTACCTCTCTAATATATATAACACAATATTTGGCTCACTTGTAGGTCATGAAAACACTTCTGTAACATCTTTTATCATAGTAAAAATAAGGTCTGAGTTCAAACGTTAGGAAAACCATAAGCAAATATTATTTAAATGTTTATCTTATAATTAAAGAATATAGGTTTCACCATCATCTGTAAAGAATTTATCATTAAGCAGGTGATCAGCTGTATTGCTTATGCTTAAGTAATTGTAATGATAAATTAATGACACAGCAATGACAAAAATGAATGGGTATCTCTTACTTTTCCTTCTAGCATCTCTAAGTTAATTAAGGTTTTGATTGCTTTCTTGATAGAGAAGACTTAGACTATAATAACCACTCAGACCACCAACATTTAAGACAGAATTCCTGGGACACCTGGGGTGGCTCAGTCAGTTGGGCAGCTACCTTCAGCTCAAGTCATGACCGCAGTGTCCTGGGATCAAGTCCTGCATCGGCCTCCTTGCTTAGCAGGAAGCCTGCTTCTCCCTCTGCCTGCTCTGTCTGCCACTCCCCTGCTTGTGCTCTCTCTTTCTCTCTCTCCAACAAATAAATAAAATCTTAAAAAAAAAAAAAAAGAATTTCTGACTTGAGGCCAGAAGTTTCTTGAAGTGGCACTTTCCCAAAATTATTTCTATTCCTCTCTGTGAGTAATACCTGAATGGTGTGACCACCATTAAAATCTACTATATTGAATGATGGGTTAAATCTCAGCAGAAAAGTTGGAGGAAAGTACTAAAAAAAAGTAAGGGACCCAATTCTTCCACTAATCATATACTCTGTAAGTTGTTCCTCTAGATATTAGTGGGTAAGTGGAAATAGAGAGGCATAGCACACCTTGAGTGATAAGTACTGTAACAAAAGTACATATAAAGGTCAATGAAGTGAAGCATAGAGGATGGGGTGATTAACTGTTAGTGTAGCAAAGAAGAAGGAAGGTCCAAGCAGTGAGAACAGCCTGGGCAGGAATGCAAGAGCATGGCTGTTTAGGGGAAAAAAAAAAAAAATCAGTATGCCTGAAATAACGAGTAAAGATCTAAAGAAGAATGGAGAGGGAACTGGTATGATCTATGAAAATGAATTCAGGCTGAATCATATACAGATGAATCTTTAACTTAAAACCCTAAGCTTCATTAAAACTGCATTAATAACAGGTTCAACCAATTCTTCCTTTTCATGAAAATCCTCCTTTACTGTGTCCTTTAACCATTTCACTTGGAACTGTGTGAGCTCCTTCCATCTGTATGTGAAACATTATTTCTAGAAAATATTCCTTATTTATCTTTAAACTTTATGTCACCATGTCACCATTGTCTCCACTGGATATTCTGAATGTCAACTGCATGACTTCAAGTTTTGTTTCATGCTTTCTGTTACTGCATTCAGTAAGAGTCTTTCACCTGGGAGTATTAATTTACAGATTATTAATTTACTATTTTTAATGTAAAATATATCAAATATGCAAATCTCTAAAACATATACAATTAACAGTGATGAAATCAGACTCATGCTGGCAGATTGATTAATTTTTCCAATTATTCACTCTCCCATTCTGAAAGAGACTCCTATATCCTTCACTCCGTGTATTGTGACTTGCAGTGTCTTCTGCTGAAGGAGTGAACTGTACTGTCCCCATCAACACAGGGCTTCATCATGTGACTCTGACAAATGGGAATGAGTAGATATGATACAGTCCACATCCAAGCAAAGACTTTGAGAGTTACTGCGTGATTCCAATAGTGCCCTTCTTCTTTTCCCTGCACTTCCCAGAGAGGAGCATCTCCTGCTTTAGCCTGGATTCAAAAGTGAAAAGACATATGGGACAGAAGCAGAGGAGCAACTGACACACAGTCAACATGTAACCTAAATGACAAGCTTCTGTTGAAAACCAAAAAAAAAAAAAAAAGGCTCAGTGGGTTAAAGCCTCTGCTTTCGGCTCAGGTCATGATCTCAGGGTCCTGGGATCGAGGCCTGCATCGGGCTCCCTGCTCAGCGGGGAGCCTGCTTCCCCCTATCTCTCTCTGCCTGCCTCTCTGCCTCCTTGTGATCTCTCTCCCTCTGTGAAATAAATAAATAAAACCTTTTCCTCCTCTCTCTCTGCCTGCCTCTCTGCCTACTTGTAATCTCTCTCCCTGTATCAAATAAATAAATAAAATCTTTAAAAAAAAAAAATAGAGGTCATTTATTATAGCAGCAAAACTAATACACTTATGTCCTCAAAACCCAGGTTAAGATACAGCAGATCAGCATTCATTAAAGCTTGGTAAGAGTATGGTTTTCAGTAGAAGCTGCAGATAAGGGGTTAAAGACAAAGGATTATATCTTAAGTAGAAATCAGTAAGGCAGGGTTTCAAAAGGAGGAAAGGCATGGGGAAAGGATTGAAAATTCAGTATATGGGATTGAAATGACTGCTCTCCATATGGAAAATAAAATGAAATTGGATCTTTGCCTTACAGCACAGAAAATTCCAGGTGGGTTAAAAACGCTAATAAGTGCTAAGGAAAAACATTTTTTAAATATAAAAGAAATATAGGGGAATAGCTTTAACCTCCAGTTGGGAATGGTTTCTTAAATAAAAAGTAAAACATACAAACTGTAAAAGATCAATAAATTTTGTTGCATTGAAATTTTAATTCTTACTCAAAAATCAGGTAAATTAATTTTTTTAATAAAGTGACAGTCTGGGAGAAGCCAACCAACCTACCAAGAATTAATATATAACATAAATAACTCCTCAAATTAATATGAAAACAAATGGCAATGCAGCTAGCAAAAGGAGTGATAGCAGAGCAGTTCTCAAAAGGGGAGGCCAAAGTAATCAATGAACATATCATAAAAAGTTTAATTTCACTATTCATTGACAAAATAAAAATTAAACCAACAATGAGAGACTTCGATCGGCAAAAATGCGAATTTTCAATAACATTCAACATTGACCAGAAATAGAGAAAAGGGAACACTTGGCCACTCCCTATGGGAACATAGCAGGCACAAATATCTTAGAGGGCCATTAGACAATAATGCATAAAGTTGATGTGGTAGGCAGAATAATGACCTCAAAAATGTCAGTGTCCTAAACCTAGTAACCTATAAATATGTTAGGTTACATGCAAAAGGGGATTAAGGTGGCAGACCGAATTAAGGTTACTGATCAGCTGACCTTAAAACAGGGAGATTATTCTGGATTACCTAACTGGACCCAATGTAATAGCATAAGTCCTTAAATATGGACTTTTCCCAGCTCTGCTTAGAGGGAGATGTGACTATGGTTGAGTTGCGGGGGACAAAATGTGAGAAGGCTTCAACTCCTCATCTCTGGCTTTGAAGATGGAGGAACAAAGTCATGGGCCAAAGAATGGGGATAGCCTCTAAAACCAGGAAAAAGAAATGAAACAGTTTCTTCCATAGCTCCAGCAAGAAAAGCAGCCTTGCTGAAACACTGATTTAAGCTCAGTGAAACTGTCAGACTTAGAGTCTATAGAACTGTAAGATAACAAACACAAATGTGTTGTTTTAAGCCACTCAGTCTGTGATAATTCGTTATAGCATTCATAAAAACTAATAGAGTAGGAGAGGTATGTACCCTGTTAGCCAACAATTCCATTTCTAAATATAAGCTCTTGGGAAACTCTTGCACTTTTGCACAATCAGATAGGAATACAGCTGTTCATTGCTGCATTTTTTTGTAATAGAGAAAATTGGAAACAACCTAAGTGTTATCAATAGGGGAATGGATATAGTCACACAGGTTATGTTCTAGAATGGTTAAAATAAACTAACTGTATCTTTATAATTCACCATAAATAAATTTCAGAAATATTGAAGGCAAAAGCAATTTGCAGAAAGATACACATGGCATAATACCATTTATATAAAATTTAAAAACACACAAAACAATATCATTACATTATTTTTGAATATATACACATATATACGCATGGTGAATCCAAGTAAAAAACTTGACTGGGAGAGATACACACAGGCTGCAGAGTGGTGATTTATTCCAAGACACCAAAGAGGGAATGGAATGGAGCGTCTGAAGTGAAAAGTGGTGTATAAAGGAGGCTTAAGCAGTTGCGTCCAAAGAATTATAAAATGTCGGTAAAATATTCAAAACAAATGAAACGACATGTGAACATTGTTAAAAAGAAAATCACAGGCCCCAAATGGAGTCACTTATGTTAAGGCCCCATGGCAGTAAACCAAGATTTAATCGCTACCCTAACTACAGTCTCAACCTCCCCAGGAATGTAACCGTTAAACAGCCAATCTGGAAATTCCTAGTTAACACTAGGAGATAAACCCTGATTGCTCCTTCAGTTCCCTTCAGGAGAGTTAGGACTTGGCCTGAAGCAATACATTCCTTGCTGATAAATTCCTTTCTCCACCTCTTCTCTGCCTTTAAAAACCTTCCATATTTTTCAGGGCCTTGGAGCGCCCCTCTACTTGCTAGATGATATGCTGCCCAATTCGTAAATCTTTGACTATAACCAATTAGATCTTCAAATTTACTTAGTGGAATTTTGTTTTTTAATGACATTCACTTAATACTAATAGTAGTTGTACTGGGTTTCACATATACATTTTTTAAAAATTTCAGTTGCTGTATATATTTAAATTTTTTTATTTCAGATTTTATGTTTTATGGTATACATATTTCAAAATAAAGAGAGAAAAGCTCTAAACTTAATTCTAACTCTGACAAGTACTATGATTTTAGCTATGGGATTAGAGAAATGATATATTTGATGTTGACCAAGAATTAAGTGAAAATTTAAGAAAACAGGCATTTAATCAGGCAATTAGAATTGCAGTTTGGGAGACACCGGTTCAAGGAGAAGCCTGAATTGTGTCCCTAGAAAGACACATAGGAAAGCAGAGTTACAGAGGCAAAAGGCTACAAGTGCAGTTCTCACTCAGATTCTCTTTGCAAAACAGGGATGGAAACTATGTTAACTGGGATTGTTGAGTTGGTATGTAAAAGAGGTACTAAAACCTGTGAAATCACACTGGCTCCCAACAATGGGATGATTAAGTCCAGGCTGGGGGCTTGCAGCTGGCTGAAAGGTTTTTTAAAAAGTTCAAGTTTCCTTCCTCCTGTGAGAATGTCCACAAATTCCTCCTCCCTTATGGCCTCAAAAACCCTATTTTAAAAAGAGACTGCCTTTGTAGGCTTACTTGGTTGCTCCATTTTGAAATCTTTCAGATTACACAATGGTATATATGAGCATTAACAAATGTAAAGAATAGTAACTAATTTTGATAAGACTCTAGGACTGATGTGCCAGGAACTGGGCTGAGTGGTTTACATGCATTGTTTCATTTAACCCCATAACACCCATCATGTGGAATGAGTCAGGTTCCATTATTACTCTCTTCTTTATAACTGGAAAATCAGAAATGACCCTAAGAAAGTTAAGCATTTTGCCCAAGATCATATACATTGGTGAAGGGCAAAACTAGGAGTCAGTAACCCCAGTGAATGTGAACCACAGGATGTGTTCTCAATCGCTAGGTGAACCTCTGGGCACCTCAGAGTAAGAAGATAATGTCTCTGTGTATAGCTCAAAACCCTTCCTATAACTGATGATGCATTTCAATATCTCAATTTTCCAGGTAATGTAAATGAGACAAACTTTCAGTAGAGTTTGCATGAACTTTAACTGTACAAATACATGTGAATATAAAATATCCAGCAACATTTCTCACCCATACTAGGCTTCTTTTCACTCCCTTTCCCTCTGCTCTGTTTCTCTACCTGGGATGCCCTATAAGCAAGTCTCATAAATTTGAACCCAATTGATTTAAAGAGGTGTGCTGCTGTTTGTGCTGGTCTCAGCCTATTGATAGAGATGTTATCAGCTAGAAATGCTTGGGGGCACTTACCTGAGCCAGGCAAGCTCCTTGCAGACTTCTGCGCTTTCACAGCCAATGTTGTGGCTGGACCAGCCCTTATGGCTCTTATTATGATTGCAAGATGCCCTAAGCAATAATGTTCCTTACATCAGGAAACTTTAAAGATAAGGCTTATCACTCATTAAGTCCTAGAGGGAGCACAGCTCACGTGGGGCCATACAGTGAGGTCACAGGTAAAGAGAGTGCTGGCCTAGGGTTCTGCTTTGATTTTGGGGTGGGGGTGGAGGGTAGGGTTTATTGGTGAACTTAAAACATAAGAGTGGGAATTAAAGCAAGGACGGGGGAAAAACAGGTCAAAAAAGTCAGTCATTAAGTCAACCAGGTATCTCTAAAATAAAGGAAACCTCTGGGGTGGACCCTAGTCCTTGGCTGGCAATGTGTTGATTCAAGATACCAGTCTTTGAAGTGTCTGCCTCTGCAATCAAAAACTTAAGTCAGGCACTTGCATTACGACTAAAAACAAAACAAATACACACACACACACACACACACACACACACACACACACACACACACACAACCCCATCAAAACTGTCAGGCACTTGCACTACAGCTTTCTTGTCCTTTTCTTCTCTAATTAAAACAAACAAACAAAACTGCTTATATCATAATTTCCAAATAGGGATAAAGAAAGAAAATGTAGTTAATAGTAAACTTGTGAAGTATACGTGAAAATTCTGAGACACCCCCCCCAGTTTTAGTAAGTATTGCTTTTCTGTAATACTAAAATGAACCATTTGTATACCCCCAAATTGCCAATAATTGCTCTCCTACCTAGGGAAAAAAATGGCAGGTTGTTCCTAAATTGAAAATTCATATTGAAGAAAAATGTGACTGTCGATAGTTTCAGCATCAATACCTTTACATTATATATGCATTAATATATTCATAATATATCAGCACAGTTGCAGTTTTTCATGAAAATAAGGTAACTAAAATTATAGTTTAATAATGAGCTATGTAGCCAGAAAGTAGATTTTACAACTGTGAGCACTGGAACAGATGAGAAATTAAACTTTTAAATAAGTTATATACACGAAGTATTTACATTAATAACTCTGCAAATTAAACACGGGCCCAGACTGATCTGTTCATATTTAGGACATCATAAAACAGAGTACTGCAACTGTGCTGTCTCTCTGAAGATTAACAATTGAGATGATTTGTGTTATTCCGGCAAAGTAAAAACACTTGGAGGATTATACTGTAAAATATTCAAAGTTATTACTGTTATCATCTAATTTATGGCTTGATGAAAGGAAGCTTTACTTTGCCTTAGTTTACCCTCACCAGTCTTTTAAAGATTTTGTTTTTATTTATCTGACAGAGAGAGAGAGAGGCAGTGAGAGAGGGAACACAAGGAGTGGGAGTGGGAGAGGGAGAAACAGGCTCCCCGCTGAGCAAGGAGCCCAACGCGGGGCTCAATCCCAGGACCCTGAGATCATGATCTGAGCTGAAGGCAGACGCTTAACCAACTGAGCCACTCAGGTGCCCCCTCCCCATCTTTTATGTTATATTCTATGAGCAGAAGTCTCTGGACACACGTGACAGAAACAAGTAGTTTAATTTCAACAAAAACTGCTCTTCCAAATGCTAATTTTTTAAAAATGCTGTTGATATTTGTTCCTATCTCGATATCCAATTTATGCTGACAAAAAAATCTTACTTCTTCATAGTTCATTCCTTTCAGAAGGATAAATGAGGATGAACCTAATAATAACTCTAAATATGACATTTTCCCTGACTAACAAGAACAGAATGGCCAAGCGGATACAGGTGGAACAGATTCCTAACTGGAGACATGGTATTCAGATGACACAGACTGACAGTTTCTCACTTTGGCACTTCTGTGCTATGTTTTGATTTTTTCCTACTCCATTGCCTTCTCTTTCTTGTCATAAGTGAAATCACATGGCAAGTCACATTCTGAAATGAATATAAAAATACTGAAAATAAGAGCTAATATCACTAGGACAGACTCGAGATAGCAATGCGTCCAAACTTTCTTTTTTGACTTTGGATAATAGGAAAGGCTCAGATTTTCTTCAGACCTTCATCTCAAAGGGCTAATTTTAAATTTTTGTAAATTCTGACTTAACCCTTAAGAAATCATGATCTACTTTATTTTGGGGAGGTTCTGCAATAGCTTATTTTCCCACAGCAGTTTAATCTCCTGAGAAGAGAAAGCATGTGAATGTCCACCTTAACAGACCTACTCGGCTAAGTTAAAAAGTTTCCTGTCCACTGCCTAATTCAATGTCTGAGATGATAATAGGATGAACACCCATTTCAACACTGACAAAAATTTAGAGCATCTTTCAGTCCCTGCTATTCGTTGTCTTCACTATCCAGCATTGAGGAGTACGGTGAAATATGACCATTGTAATAAAAAATATGAGCAAGGGTGGGAATAATCTGATGTTTTGATCCAGAAAGAAAAAATATGTAAAACTTAATCTGAGTTTTTGATTTTGTTTTTGTGTTTTTTTGTGGGGGGGGTGTTTGTTTGGTTGGTTGGATTTTTTTGTTTTGTTTTGTTTTGTCTTGGTTTGGTTTGGTTTTTACAACACTACCATATACTTTGGAAGAATAAAATTTGTAAGAACTAAAAACTTGGTGGTAGCATGATCTAGCCAACCTCCAAAACACTTATCTCAGCTTCTGGTGCTATATCACAAACAACGCTATTCTTCTGGCCCTAGTTTGTGATCATTTAAAATATAAGCATAGTAATCATTGTGTAAAAGTAGAGGGAGTTCATTTAAAACAAAGTCAGGAAGTCCTGAAGGGGGCGCTCTGACGCAGGTCCCCCTCTCTGCAGATGGCATAACCAGCAGGAAGAAGAAGCATTCTGACAAGGGAGGACATATGCACATAGGAATTTTATCTCCTGCTTTTAAGAAAAGAAGATCCCTCCCTGCCCCAGGAACAGCGCACTAACCACCAATGACTATTAGCCACAACCTAGGACTCTCATTCTTCTCCAATAAACTTTTGTTCAAGACAACCCTCTTCAATTTCCTCCTAAAACCTCATTAAAGTTGACCTTCCCTTTGTCTCTTCGAATCTGTCTGTGGTGCACCATAGCTTGCTTGTCCAGAACTACAATTCCTCTGCTCTTCCCAAATGAACTCATTTTTTTTTTACTTAAATAAAATTGCTCTTTGCTCTGTTTAAAGTTAACAGTTGATAACCTCTATAATTTTTACTAGAGGCTGATTAACTGCAAGTGACATTCTGATCCAGATATAGTATCTAATTTCTTGTTGAATCTTGCTAAGTTATTTGCCTTCGTAATATATTATGGCAGGGTTCCAAGGGTTAATTATGAGTTGCATAAAAGGCACTTCCTTCAACTCATTTTAATTTATTGTTTCTCAGTAAGCATTTCCTAGGAACTTGGCTCACTGAAGTCTCAAGAAGAGTTACTTTCACTTGCTCCCCCCTTCTACTTCCATCTGATATATATAGTCAACAACAACTAATTTCACAGCTCAGTTATTTAATCCTTGAAAAAAAGACATTTCCTCAAAATCAGATGATAAAAATGAGTTGGGAAAGCTGTACAAAAAAAATTCATAGCTTTAAAACTGATATTTATGTAAGCTGTATTTATGAATTTCATCAGTTTTGTGAGACATATACTAATAAATTTTCTCTAAACTCAGTAGAAGATAACTTATAGATTCGTATTTCTAATAATATAACACCAACATATTATTTCAATTATGCACTCAAAGCCTAGAAATGGAAGATTATGATATATAGGATAATAGATGATCATCAAATGACTGTAATACCATAATTCAGAAGATGGCCACAGCACTTGAGTAGTTTATGAACTGCAGCAGGAATCCCCAAGTGCATTCATACCTTCAATGGGAAGCCATTACTGTTACAGAAATGAAAACGTTTATTTAAATCTAAACGAATTTCAATACCATACCTGAAACCTCAACACTACACATTTTAGCATCTGCCTCATGAAAGGAAAGCTCTTATATTCAAAGAATAAATCACTGTAGGGTCTTTAAAGCTACATTTTAAAACTTCAATTAAGATCAATGTTTTTCAAAATCTATCCAGAGTGATTATTGAGAATGGACGTGGGGGAAGGGGCCCAAATGAAAGCAATGACTTTCATTTTTTCATTGAAGTGGTATTCATTGTTGGATAATCTTATATTTTATTATATTTATAAAAATACAAACGGACAACTGGCTTGGTATTTTCTCTGTTACATGACGCTATAAAAAGGATGTGCTCGAAAAGACCAAAAGATTTTTAACAATATTTAAGCACAGAGAATTTTTCTTTTTTTTTGTATTTTGCTATGAGTCCACTATGAACCTCTTCTCTGTAAACCTGTTCAGTTTTGAGGAACTACATACATCCCTAGTATGTGTAACATCGTTGTTCGTTGTCTCTTATTTTTTTATTTTTTATTTTTTTTAAATCTCTTATTTTTTTAATGTATATATTTCAAGCTTTACAAAGTATCCCCTAGTTTCTATAAACTAGGAAAATATATTTCAAGGACTTGTCATATTAATAAACTCTTTCACGTAGTGAGTGTTTACCGGTGCCACGCATTTTATAGACACTGTATTCTACTTTAACAGCACGTATGTCAGATATTATACAAACCTACTGTACAGATGAGACAAATGAACTTGAGGAAGGTGAAGCAATTTGTCCGTGATAGAAAAACGAAGATAAAACTCAAAGCTGTCCAGTTTCAAAGACTACTTACTGTACTTTGACTGTTTGACCCACCTTCTCTGTGTGGTCTGGAGCTCTTCCTTTCTAAAACACCACTTCATTCTCCTCTGCTTAGCTATAAATGTAGAGCGCTTTATGGGCTAGTGCGCCCTCTACTGGGACTGTAATCACCCTGCATGCCCTGTATAGTAACGCGTATGAAAAGCTCAGAAAACTGGGTATGCTTTGCTACTTCTCTGCTAGTAAATTATTTCCAAAACAAACAAACAAACCTATTTTACATCTACATCATATGGTACTAAACATATGCGTTCATAACCATTTGAGAGACAATATTTTGCCAAATTTTCAATCCCTTTATCCATTTCAGTGTTCATTTTAACTTGTGTTCATTCATATATAAGTGAGAAATGCCACACAGGGGTTCACTCATAGTGGGTTTTGCTATCATTTACTTTTTTAAATTAAAAAAAAAATTTTTTTTTTTACTTTTTAAATTTCCAGACTAAAAATTTCTAACCTCTTTAGTGTTAAAATAAATCAAGGAAAACTCATTTAAAATGGAGCTGAGAAGCTCTGAAAGGAGAGCGCGTGCACAAATATTGCTCATGATGAGAAGTATACCTCATGTTCCCCAACAGGAGGAAGCTTACTTTACCAGCAGGAAGAAGGAAGAATTTCTTTTTACCCAGCAACAGCCCAGCCAATGAGAACTCAGTGAAAAAAGCCTCTCCAGCTTCCTCCCTTCCCCTATAAAAGCAACCATCTCTTCTCTTCTCCAGACTGGCCTATGGTTCACCATAGTTTGCTTGCCCCAAATTGCAATTCCTATGCTCTGTCTGAATGAACTAAGTTTGCTATTAGAATAGTTGGCCCTTTCATTTTTTAAGGTCAACATCAGTTTCTCCTGCTAGGATACACTACCATCACCCCAAATATGCTATTTTTTGGCTCTCTAAATCTTCAGTTTCATAAAGTTTTTCTTGAAATACAGCTCTCAGACTCACAATTTGCCTTACACAGATGGCCAACAATTTGGTTCCAAAGATAATTAATATTTCCCTTTCATTTATAACACTCTTTCCAAAAGGGACCAGCATTTCTTTGGCACTTGTTTAATGTAAACACGGGGACCCTCGAATTCTAATATTTTCTAGAGTACAGTTACTAGTTTAGACTCTAAAAATACAGTACATATTTTGCTTAAAAAGGCATAATCTGCATTTCTGTGAAATGCAAACGTTTACAATCTCATAAAATCATATCTTCCCTCACTTTGACCTCAAAATTTACTTGCAACAGGCTCAGTGCAAGCCTTTTTTATTTAAAACCTGTATGTTCTTACTCACAAATACCATCCCAAGATCCCGTTTTTGACATTCTTCTATCCACCACACTCTAATTCTATACTATCCAATTCTCTCTGTCTAAATACCCTATATTTTTACTAGTCTGCCATTTCCATCAAGCTGTTATTTTTTGCTTCCTTGTTTAGAGAAAAAAAACTACCATTCTCCAAGAAACCTTGGTAATGCCCTTGCTGTATGAAAACTTGCCAAATCTTTCCAGTTAAGATTCATAACTTAGCTTTATATGAATTATATTCATGTTATTATATCTTGAAATATAATTACTGACATATTATCCTCCAGATATAAAGTAGAATCTCGCTAAGTTCGGGGGCAATGTCATACACACCTTTTATCACCCAAAGACCAGGAAGAATTCTCTTCACATACTAATATTCAACATATATTTATAGGTTCATTGTTAGAACAAAACACAAGAATTTGGAACTATAATACAATGTTTTAAAAAAACCCAATCTTAGGGTTTTCTTTCACTACTTATTCAAACCCTCTCTGCAAGGCTGCTTTTTTCTCTCCTTTCAACTTATTTGAAATCCAGGGTAAATCTTCTAGTCTCTTTAATTCCTATAACAATCCAACTTAAGTAACTAAAACATCTATTCTGATGTAACAGTTAAAATTTCCAGCTCGTGCAGAGGTAAACCTGTTCCCCGCCTCTGGCTGGGGACTGCTTTAGGCAGGGGCCTGGAATGGGAAGGGAGGTATGGGTGTTCTTCGGTCTCCCATCACTAGCTGACGACTGAGGCCTCCCAAGCTGGAAGTGGTGGGAAGGGCCAGGAAAGTCTTAACTTGCTGCATACTGTCCTGGTGACTTACCTTGGTAATTCTTGGCTTGCTTGGCAGGGGTTTAAAGCTGATTTACTATTCTTGTAGGGAATCCCTGATCCATCTCCAGCTCTTTCCTGCTGACTATGGAACTGTTCAGATAGGAGCTGACCTAATCCCTGCAGAAGCCCTCAGGCATTCTTTCCCTCACTATAAGCGGTATGTGTAGGTGAGCTCCAATACAATGAGTGTCTACATGCTGCTCTTTAAACCAGCCAACTGGTCATGTTCTCTTACTCTAGATTTCTCAGCTGTGAGTCCAATACAAAACCCCTAAGTTCCCCATACTTCAGAGAATACATGTCAGGGAAAGGAAACGTTCAGGGTTGCATGCTACGGTGTGAATGTTTGTGTCCCTCTGAAGTCGTATGTTGAAACCTAACCCCTACGATGGAGCCATTAGGAGGCGATTAGGTCATGAGGCTAGATTGATGAATGAGCTTAGTGCCCTTGTAAAACAGAGACCAGAGAGCTCCTTTGCCCCTCCCACCAAGTGCTTCAAGCAAGAAGTGAGCAATCCGTAATGTGGAAGAGGCCTTCACCAGAACAAGTGACCACGCTGGCACCTTGATCTTGGATGTTCAGTCTCTAGAAAGAAATGTCTATTGTTTATAAGCCACGTGGTCTCTGATATTTTGTTACAGCAGCCCAAACAGATTAAGACACGGTCAGAAACAAGAGATAGCAGTTTGATTTGAAGCTGAATCTACTCCCTCTTCTCCACAGAAAGACCTAGAATCACGGACTGTTACAGCTCAAAGATGTGTTCAAATCATCTAGTCCAGAATAGCCGAATTATAGATGAAGAAACTGAAATCTGAACATTAAATGATTTAACCAACGTTTGATTAACTCAAGCTCAACAAACATTACTGAATCCTTTTTTGCAAGCAATAAGAGGAATACAAAACAAATACAACACAGAACTGGCCTTGTAGGATATCTTGTTGCTAGATGAATTGGTATTACAAGCCAGAACTCCTAGCTTCTGTTCCAAAGTTTTATCTGCCAGTCCACACTAGGAGGAATGTTCTCAAGTTTAACATCTAGAAGAATTTCCCAGGAGCTGTTAAAATGCAGATTCCAGAGCTCTGCTGCTGGAGACTCTAATTCAATGTGCAAGGTCCATGAATCTTCATGTTAACAAGCACCTCAGGTGACTGAAAGGCAAATTGTTCTGTCCTGGAATTTAAAAGCACAGTTCTGTTTTGGAGGGGGTCCTGCCCAGTGATCTAAAGGACAGAGAGAAGCTGAGGAACCATGTCATTTGGCTCCTGTCCGATCATTGCAAAATTTTCAGGGCTCAACAAATGTATGCCACCAAACCCAAAAATACATGCTTTAGGGGTCATTCAGGTATCTCTGCTTTTCCACAATTTATATTTTTCTGGGGCTATTTTGGAGTTTTCTGTGGAGTCCTGAAGCTCAATCCCTTGTTCTGAGATTTCCTGATATTAGTTCCTGAGGACTGTGTTTCAATTATCTTCTACCTCTCAGTAAACAGAACCTTACGCACCCAGGACCAATAAGGCAGGCACAGTATATTGGATTGATTACACATTCGTTCTTCCATTTTTGCAACACATGTTTATAAAATATGAGATGATATGAGAGAAATATTTATAGCAATATTGATTTCTTTTGATGCTCCTTTTCTAGCTCATAGTGTGTTAAGATACAGCAAGGCCTAATGTCTTGAGATTTAAGCACTTCCGATTAAACAGTAAGAAACAGACTGCCAAGCGGGTACACGAGGCATGGCAAAACATTTCTCAGATGATAAAATGGAGGAGTTTGGGTACCAATGTGCCTCTTCTTCAGTCTCACAGGAAGAACTGACCCTCATTTCTAGTCTGTTTTGACCAATAGCCCTCTTCCCCATGGACTGAGACCACTGAGTTTTGGTCACTCTTCCATGAGAGGCAAGGAGAAGATTTGTTCTCTCATTTAGAGTGAGCAGTACATGTATTGTCTGTATTTTCTAAAATGTGCACAAGCCACTTATTACTTCTATATTTGTTTTAAAATGCTGTTAATCTGCAATTAGCTTGCCTTTATCTTTAGCACAGGTAAGAGTTTAAAGCCCATCAACTGATACTTAAAATGAAATTAACTTTCCAATAATAGCATTTAATTGAGAAGAGAAAGCTAGCCAGGTGTCTGAATGCATGTTAGTACTTCCTTAAAGAAGGACACTATTTAATTTGGTGATATAATTGCCTTACTTACTTTTTTTTTTATTTTATTTATTTTTTTTTTTAAAGATTTTATTTTATTCATTTGACAGAGAGAGAGAGATTACAAGTAAGCAGAGAGGCAGGCAGAGAGAGAGGAGAGAGGAGGAAGCAGGCNCAATAATAGCATTTAATTGAGAAGAGAAAGCTAGCCAGGTGTCTGAATGCATGTTAGTACTTCCTTAAAGAAGGACACTATTTAATTTGGTGATATAATTGCCTTACTTACTTTTTTAAAGATTTATTTATTTATTTCTGAGAGAGAGAGCACTCATGTATTGGGGGGGGAGGCAGAGGGAAAGGGAGAGGGAATCTCTAGCAGACTCCCTCTGAGCACAGAGCCCAAGGGGCTGGATCCCACAACTCTGAGACCATGACCTGAGCCGAAATCAAGAATCAGGTGGCTGACTGACTGAGCCACCCAAGTGCCCCATAATCTCCTCACTTTTATAAAGAAAATGAACTGTAAAGCTAATGCTCTTCTATCCATGTGGCAAATTGGAATAAGTTAAAAAGCAGAAGTATTGAAGGAATCATAATGAAGTATTTTTCTTCCTCAAACTGTCTTCTTTCAGAGCCATTGTCTATACTATTATTCCCTTACCATTTGCATCAATCTTTATCAATTACCTCACATGAGCATCTACACAACACATCTTTTGATGCTCATTCATTCGCTGATGAGCATGATGGGAAATCATTTATTTTGAGTTGTTGATTGGGCATTTCACAGTTAGACAACCCTGCTCACACCCAGAGGCTAGATCTTTGGAAAAGGACCCTACCTTAGGATCCCTGCTACGAGTTGTCTCTTTGCTTTTCCTGAGGTATGTTTTAAAATAACTGCATGGATTTGAACCACCTACAAAAAGTTAGTGACCTCTGTCCCAATCATCCCAGACACTGGTAGATGCTGGATACTCAAGAAGGAGCTTCTGCTTTTTAGACATTCTCAGATCCAGGTCCAGAGCACTGATGCATAAATAGATACATTACAATACTGCGTGACAAATGCTATCAGAATTATGAATAGGTCTATGAGACCTCTCCAAAAAACAGAAAAAAACAGAGTAACTCACCATTTCTGGAAGAGCTGAAGGAAGCCTTACAGGGATTGTTCTCAAGTGTAACTCCACATTAGCATCATCCGGGAAGTTCTGGAAACAAATGATATGCATGCTCTAGTCCAGGCCAATTAAAGTAGAATCTCTGCAGGTGGGCCCTCAACACTGATAAATTTAAAACTCTATCCAGGTTATTATAATATGCATCTAGTGTTAGGAACCGCTGCTTTAAAGGAAATGGCAAATAAACTTAAAATGAAGGATGAGGTGCAAATCTATGTATTTAAACAAAGGTCAAGTTAAGTTACCTACCGGTAAATGAGAATGTTTTGTTAGTTTTCCCCCTTCCAAGTTCTTCACGTTATTTTACTAATTCCTGATTAATTCATTTGAACTGCAGCAAAATTTTCATATTTCTTGAACTGAATAATTATTTAGGAGTAGGCTTGTCAGCCACATAAAACATTACTTATCATTTTGAGCATAAGAAAATGAACTGAAGTTAAGGTGACTGGCTTAGTGAAAGAGAACAAAAGATTTAGAAAACAGATTTTTCAAATGTCAGGATGTAAGTACTGTTCTTTTGTGTTTATTCAGTCTTTAGTTTAAAACGTCTGG
>LNAC01000768.1:1030624-1073354 GCA_002007465.1 Ailurus styani
CTGCCTGCCTCTCTGCCTACTTGTAATCCTTCTCTCCGTGTCAAATAAATAAATAAAATCTTTAAAAAAAATAAAAAATAAAAAAATAAAACGTCTGGAACAAACTATCAACACTCCTAACATTCAGTTGACAACAATTCAACAAGATTCAGTTGACACAATTAATTTAAATGATATAGCATGGCTTATATAGTTATTGTTTCTTATAAGTGACGTTTGATGCTAATGATTAGCAATTATTGACATCTGCTATACTGAAACCATTTATTGGTAACATCTCACTCCAAGAGGTCCATGAGACCCCACCCATCTCCCAGATGAACTAATTATTTATTTTCCACTGCTAGCCACGTGGCCAACTTGCTCAAATAAAAGTTGTTCTCCTCTCCAATCATACTGCTATCTAGATTTTTTCCCCTCCGAAATCTGGGCCTACCAAATTCCACCTGTTTGGCAAATTCCAGAGGAATACCAGCGGTCATCACTAGAAGTCATGTAATTATATTTTGAGTTGTTTGGTTTTTTTTTAGGGGGGAGGGAGAGAGAGAGAATCTTAAGCAGGCTCCACACTGTGCAGGGCTCCATTTCACGACCTGAGATCATGACCTGAGCCGAAATCAAGTCAGACACTTAACCAACTGCGCCACCCAGGTGCCCCTTATATTTTGAGTTCTTACACTGCTTTTTTTTTTTTTAAGAATTTATTTATTTGACAGAGAGAGACACAGAGGGAGAGGGAACACAAGCAGGGGGAGGGGGAAGGGCAAAGTAGGCTTCCTGCTGAGCAGGGAGTGGGATGCGGGCTTGATCCCAGGACCCTGGGATCATTACCTGAGCCCAAGGCAGATGCCTAATGACTGAGTCACCCAGGTGCTCCCACTACTTGTTTTTGTAATCAAATGTGATTGTCATATGACTTTTTATCCTGTGTTGCATATATAATTTCTTTCAGGTGCCAATTCTTGGGGAGCAAGGAAAAAGAAAAGGAAAGGAGCTACAAAATTTTGAGAGGCTAATATGTGTAGAGATATGAGCATGTCTATTACTGTACTGAATCCTAAACTAATATGAATTTGAGCATATTTTATGGATTAAAAACAACTGAAATGATGAGCAACTTGCGGTCACACAACTAGAAGACAGGAAGAGTCATAATTCAAATTTTCAGTGTCCTTGACTTTGAAGTCCATGAACTTTCTACTACTTCACATTGAATGGAATGTATTTTATATAGAATTTTATTCCCATACTTCTTCATTTATTCAAATGAGCTGGTCTATTGAAAATTTCTGACTCTGTAGTATGCAAAAATTAAAATTCATTTAAAATTTCTTCCTAACCACTATTTTCAACTATGTTATGCCTAATCCTTTTTTTTTTCCCCTTGTAATACTATCATGAGAAAATCTCACTGGTTTCAGGTCACTTTTGGGTACTTAACCAAGCCAATCTAGTCTAATTAAGAACTTAAATTACACGTAGTTGCTGACTTTTCCCCTTGGATTGTCTACCTACTAAGAAGACAACCAATTAAGAGCAGGTAAGCTACTACGTAAGGTCACAGAGCACCCAAATGAGGAATGAGATGCCAGTGTCCCTTTCTTGTCTGTACCCCAGACAGTATGTCTGCTAGGTACATACAAGTCAGGGGAGAGATTCACCTGCTACCCTAAACTCCATCCTCTCTATGACATCTGCCTTCAGCAATTCCTCTGGTTTTATGTAACTTGCTTGTACAGACTGCAAGAGAGAAGGTGGCCTGGGACTGAGGAAGTAGCAGGACTATACGGCCACTTTATTTAGAAGCTTGGGAAAGGCACCTTTCCATCAGAAAGGTTTTCAGGTATCAGTTTCTTTCCTTTTACTAGCCAGTTCTGAGATCTTTGCTATCTTCCACGCAATGATATTTACTGAGAGACAGCTATTCCATATTGTATAACCCCATTATCCTCAAACTGTGGGCACACCAGTTAATGAGACACTGTGTATTGTGTCTTGCACAAAGTGACTAATCAATAAATATGTATTGAAGAATAGGAACAGACATAAACTTAATAATCATGAATAAAGTTGTTGAACTGAGAGGGATGTATTGTTTCACCATATATCCAAGGTATATTAGTAGAAAAAAGAAGAAACAGTGTAGGCACTGGATACAGACCCTGGATAAATCAAACATAAATCATACTGTTGCAACCATAGGAAAACCAACTGAGATACAGGGAGAGATTGATGAATAGTGTTGAGTAATATGGGATTGAGGACCAAGATAATATTTGGTGGAGAGGATGAAACTGAAAACATCGGATGTTGGGTGGAAGTTTTAGAGTTAAGTTCCCTTGAATGCAGGAATAAAACAGGTCATGTCTTTATTCTGTTAGGTGCCCCATATGTGAGAAATGGAAAGCTAAGCCTCTGCCCCACTCTCTCAAACTATTTCGGGAATTAAAAACAACTTACATGAAACAGTTAGCAAACAAATCACAAAGAACAGCATGGAATACAGTATTAGTTGCAAAGGTACAGCGTATATGTGCTTCAAGGGAGCGAGGAGGGAATGACCGTGGAGAACCAGAGTAATCAGTAGGATTCTTGGAGGTTTTGAATAGTTCCAGGAGGAACGATGCACATAGGCCTTCATGATTTAAGGTTTCAGTGGGCACAGACTTTCCAGTGAAAAAGAAAAAGGATGAGGAAGGGAAAGGCAAGCTGGAGATTTCAGATATGAAATAGTGCAGCATAATTTTGAATTCTGCAACATGACTGTACATTTGTACAGCTGGATAAAAGTAAAAGTGAACCTCAGAACTTCCGGAAAGTATGCTCTAAGATATGTTTTCATATCTTTCAGTGTTTATATGTAAAGGGAAAGTAAATCCATTTTCTTCTTTTCTCCCTTTCTCTTTTTAAATTTTTATCTCATTCTCTTCTTACTTTCTTCCCTACCTTCCGTTTTCCTCATTCATTCATTAAACACATATGTTCTGTGCAGCTACTATATAACAGGTGCCAGAAATAAAGCAATGAGCAAATAGTTTATATTCTACTGGAAGGAGTACAAAATTAATTTGTCAGTGATAACTCATATAAAGATAAAGTGAGATAGGACAGAAAATGGTGCAAGGTGGAGGCCTTAGAAAAATTTTAAATATGCATACAGTATTTTTAACTCTAGGCACTATATTGTACTGTCTATCTCTATGACAATTTAATCTGCTATAACTAAAACTTCATATACATTTTTGAAAGAAATATCTTAGGAAAGAAAAGGCAATAATCCCTACTAAGAGCTTGTTGTACCTTATTTTGAATTTTATTTTGGTTTGGTGCCCTTTGGGTTTTGCACCATAACAATATTCAAGGCGGGTGACAGATGTCTTCTCTCTAATGTGGGAATGGAGTGATTGTGGTGGTGGGGGGGGAGGTAGTAAATAGACTAGTCTATTCACAAGAATGCTCCAAGGCACATCAGTTCTAGGAAAGAGAACACACAGAGGCTGAAGACCGAAAATGGCATTCCCTTAAATAAATCTGGTACAATGCACCTCTTAGAAAGATTTTGTATGCCCTCAGAAGCAGATACACCCCATCTCAAAAACTTTTTTTAATTATAATAAAGGATATATAGTAAAAGTTACCATTTTAACCATTGGTAAAGGTACACTTCAGTGACATTAAGTACATTTACACTGTTGTGCAATCATCAGCACCCTACATCTCCAGAACTTTCTTCATCCTCCCAAACTGAAACTCTGTACCTATTTAACAATAATTCTCCATTCCCCCTGCTCCTCATCTCTGGCAACCACTGCACTACCGTCTGGCTCTATGGATTTGACTACTTTGGGTACCTCATGTAATATACATACATACACTGTGTAAGTCCTGGCCTCTTTCCTGAGGTAAAGCCTGGTGCTCCACACAAAAACAGTTATAAATAGTATAGATCGTGCTTTCACACCACTGTTCTCTGTACGTACTCCAGAATCTCAATTCCTGTTATCAAAATATAAGAAACATGTGGAAAATTCTTCACCCTTTTATGCTAGTAAGCTATTTTTACAAATGATTAGATAAAACATATGTGTAAGCTGCATTTTGGACCTAAGTTCTCATCGGGTGGTTTTCCTTTCTCATTTTGCACCATCTCAGTGGATACTAAGTATCACTTAATACAGAGCAGATGCTCTGCTCACTCAATACTGAATTATCCATTTATTTTAAAGTTGTGAAGGGGGATTTAAAATATGCTAGTAAAGGAATTTTCTTTCTTTTTTTTTAACATTTATTCTTAAACAATCTCTACACCCAACGTGGGGCTCAAACCTACAACCCTAAGATCAAGAGTTGCATGTTCCACTGACTGAGCCAGCCAGATGCCCCAAGGGTTTTTCATAAAGGAAAAAAAAAAAAAAGAAGCTAAAACAAGAAAAGATTTCTCCTCTGATGCATTTTCTAGAATTGTCTTTCCCTTCTTTTTCCTCCCCCTTTTATGTAAAAATACTGCTATTTCGGTATGATCCAGTAAGGCTCAGTCACTTTCTGCCAAATTTATGATTCTGTAATTATTTCTCATTTATTATTTACAGACTGCCTTCATTATGCACAAAGCTCACAAACAGAAAATGGATATGGCCAGAGTTTTAAATAGCTCCTAAGGAATGAGTGGCACTTGAAAAACACTTGACTACTTAATTTATATTAACAACCTGAAATTACAGGGAAATGAAATTCAACAAAAATTCTCTATGCCAGTGTTTCCTTTTTCTCACATTTTGAATAGAAGCGAAGTAGACATATAAATACTGTATTTACTTAATTTTATGATCCGTTAAAAGTATGATAGGTTTTTGAGAAATAACAGCTTCCTAAACACTATGCGATGTATGCATACACATACAAAATGTTCTTTACCATTTCAATAGCACTGCTTTTTACACAAAATTATAGGTCACTTTTTCTTTTATAGTCAGTATTCAAGTCTGAGTCAAAGGTTCTTCACACTCAGAATCAATTCTCCTGAACAGTGTTGCCATTAGCAATAATGCACATCATCACAGGGACATATTGCTATTCACAACCATTATTAGTCATCTTGACTTCTTTACCAATTTTAGAACTTGTTATACCATTTTGAGGCATTTTGAAAAGTACTGCATTTTCACAATAATTTTATCTTTGGTCAAGTTCATAGTTTCCCTTTCTTACATGCTTTTTAAAATTAGGTATGTTGTTAGAATTTAAAAGTTTTAAGGAACTTTTATCAATTGCATTTAAGGCCTGATTGATACTCTTTCACTATACACGCATCAATTATACTATCTTCTCTTAGGTTTTATAACTTCTCAGTCTATTCAGAGAGATTTTGGAAAATCATTTTAACAAGAGTGTGAAAATGTCAAAATGTGTGTGGCTTACTTAGCATTAAGAAAAATTTCCATGATGTTAACCAATGATCCAAAATGGGGGCCTGAATAAACATTTTTCCAAAGAAGACATACAAATGGCCAACATGGCACATGAAAAGATATTTAACATAATCATCAAGGAGATGCTTGTCAAAACCACAATGAGGTATCACCTCATACTTGTTAGAAGAGCAGTTACCAACAAGAGAAGAATTATCCAGGGTTGGTGAGGATGTGAAAAAAAAGGAACCCCTGTGCACTGCTGGTGGAAATGTAAATTGGTATAGTCACCATGGAAAACAGTATGGAGTTTTTTGGGTTTTTTGAATTAAAAATAGAACTACCATATGATCCAGCAATTCCGCATCTGGGTCTTTAGCCAAAGAAAATGAAGACACTAATTTGAAAACATTTATGTACCTCTATGTTCATTGCAGCATTATTTACAATAGCCAACATATGGAAACAATCCAAGTGTCCATTGATGGGTGAATGGATAAAAATATGTGGCATATATATATATATATATATATATATATATATATATGCGCACACACACACACACACGCACACTACTCAGCCATAAAATAGAATGGAATCTTGCTGTGACATGAATGGAACTTGAGGTCATTATGCTAAATGAAATAAGTCAGAGAAAGACTAATACCATGATTTCACTCATATGTGGAACCTAAAAATATGAAACAAAATAAACAAATAAAACAAAACAAAAAAACAAGCTCATAGATACAGAGAACAGGTTAGCGGTTGCCAAAGGAAAAGCGAGGTGGGAGGTGAGCAATATGGATGAAGGAAGTTAAAAAGTACAGTCTTCCAGTTATAAATAAATTATGGGGATGTAACATATAGTATGGTGACTATAGTTAATAATACTATAGTGCATATTTGAAAGTTGCTAATAGAGTAAATCTTAAAAGTTTCACCACAAGAAAAAAATTTTGTAACTATGCATGGTGATGGATGGTAGACTTATTACAGTGATCATTTTGCAGTGTATACAGATTTCAAACCATTATGTTGTACACCTGAAACTAATAAGGTGTTATATGTCAACTAACCCAATTAAAAAAAAAGAAAAGGGCAAATAAGAACATTCTGGAGGTAGATAGTGGTGATGTTGTGCAGCAATGTGAATGTACTTAATGTCATGGAACTATATGCTTAAAAATAATTAAAATGGTAATTTGTATGTTATACATATTTTACTATGATAAAAATGTTGAAAAATTTTAAAGATTAAATATTCAGTCATAATAATTCAAAAATTTCAAAAAGTCTCCATGAATTATGGATCTAGAAATATGGTAACCATGAGCTTGATTGTAAGGTATAGAATAAGCTGGGATACTAGATAGTAAAAGCATAATGCTATAATCAGAAGGAAGATATCTGAACAGTAACATCCAAAATTTGAAGACATTTATAATTTTTTTCTAACAATATTTAAAATCATGCAATAAATTTAGTAAAACTATAAAGTTTCACTGTATTTAGTGGTAAATGTTTAGGAACATCTCTTTAGTTTTCTTCGTAGAAAACAAAAAGCCACATATTATTGAAGAAATACTTGGTTTTCCTTCAGTGGTTAAAAAGAATTTTTTTTAATTACATGGAAAATATGATTATCATTGAACTACATACATTGCTCAATAAATATCTGTGGAAAACAAAATGCTGAATATTTGAAGAAATATTTATACAAACAAAATATGTAGTTGAAAAGTATAAACATTACAATAATGAAACATAATAATCACTAATCTTTTGTGAATTATTGAAGGGAATATGTACATACCATGGAAGATATTTTCTCAAGTAACCATCTAAAGTTAACCACTGGTGGTGTTGCTGCTTTGGTTAGGCTATTTTTACAGATTCAGGGGTAAGATATCAGATACATTCATTTAACACATTACTCATAAGCAAGTTCTTGTAGCAAAACAGTAAGGCTGGTTGAAGCACATGATGTTACTGGTTATTTTTGAGGTAGCTAAACCTACATGAAGAAGATCTTGAAATGTATTAAAATCTTAAAATATGTTGTAATGGGTGTCATCTTTTGTACCACACAGAGTTTTCCTGGTTATCTATGGTAAAAAAATTTAAAGGCTTTATTTAATTTTAAGATGAGTTACACATTTTTCTTTTACCAAAGAAAAGAAGAAAAAAGTAAATAAAGCCATTGTTCAAAATTATTGACATTTTTTAATTGATGACAGGTGGTTGGTTCTCTGTCATATCATGCCTAATAGGTATTTTTGAATAAATAAACACAGTTAAAAGTCTCTATGATAAAGATGACCTTCTAGTAATGAGTAAGAGAATACTTGTTTTCAAATAATCTCAACTTACGGAGAGAAAATATTAAAAATAGATACCTTAATTTCTTTTCTAGTTTAGAAAGTATGGTAATTGCTTGTAAATCTCTTACATCTGGAGTGTAAAGATAAAAAAGTGGTGCGTAGAGAGCCATTTTCTCATCTGTCAAAAGGATTTTTAGGAATAAACAAGTTAATACAATTCTATAAGCACTTAATAAGTGATGACAATTATTATTTTGTCATCTTTACCACAATTATTTTATATATTTTGTATCCTGACTTTAAGGCAACAGTGTTTCAGACTTATCAATTATATATCTACATATTCTACATCTTATAATTAGCATCCATTTAATTGGTAGAACAACACTATCATTCTAGTACTATCTTGATGTTTCAATGGCAATATATTGCTCATTCTTTCAGATTAATTTACCCTTGCTTATTATTTAATACCAGGGAATTACCTGACCATTATTTTTTTCTATTAGCATTGTCTTTCATTATTTCTTGGTATGAATGCTTTGGTTGTATCAAATTGTTTCTTTTTTCACCAAATATACATATCATGGCCATGTTTTCATATTGTTTTCCTCATATAAATTATTGTCTTGCCTCATCACAGTTATCCAAATCTAATCCATTTTTCTAGGCCCAAATCAAATTAGCTTCCACCACAAAATACAGATCTTTTCCTCTGAACTCCTTTTATTCCTATGCCACAAAATGTAATTGGCTTCTTCATTTTTATTGGCATAACTATATCATATTTTAAGTGTTTAGAAAGAATGTTTATGTTTTCAATTTTCCCATAGATATATGATCCCACATCTTCTAATTCTGTGGTATATAATTTAATTTGTAAAAATTAATTTTAATTGATTGTTGAAAGAATAAAAAGGAAGAACTATAAACAGTGAACATTAAAAATGTATTCTTAGACTGTTTCCATCTTATGTAATTCAGAAATAAGGGAATCCATTTATTTAAGAAAATCTAATATTAAAATAGTTTACCGGAAATTAGAAAACTCATAAATTAATTAGGAGACTTTTTTCATTTTTTGGAGCAATCACTATAGAAATGCTTTATATAATTAATGTGCTTTAAATATATTTTATTTAAAATAATTAAACTTTTAAATAACTCAAAAAAGAACAAGACTTTTGTGAGATTCATAGTTTTCTTCTTAAATCTGCCTCTGAAAAACCAAGAAATTGCATATTTTACCATAGGTGTATAGCATAAACTAAGATAATGTCAGAAATGACTCTGTAACTATATTTTCTCATTTGACTTGAATAGGTTTTTAAGCCATCTGAGAATCTTTGATCATGAATATTAAAACTCATTCAATATCTCTCTAATTCATGTTTGAGCACAAATAGATTTATATGATGGCATGAATATTTTTCATAAGATATGAATTTTATGAATTTTGCACTGAAAAAATTTAGGTTAAGCTCATTTTGACCTTTGTTATGTTAAAACAGCCAATCACACTTTTGAAAAGGCATAATTTGTGTAAGATACTACTTGTTCCAAGGCATAGCCCATTCTTAATATTGTTAACAGGTGTGGACTAAGAAGATGGATTCTCTAAATGATATATGGAGAGGTAATCTTTCTAAGAAAGGTACTTGTTTAAGAATATGCTATTAGTTGTATATTGCTTTTAAATTATAAAATACCTTCTCATTATTCTTATTTGATATTCCAAACAATCCTAAGTGAGAATAAATTAATAAAGTCAACTTTTTTTAAGGGTTCACTAATGTGCAACCTTGTTCTATACACTTTCACCTCCATTAATTCATTTAATATTAATAAAAATTCTGTCATGTGTGTGTATTTAGTATCACTTTGCCCGATCGGAAAGGCAAGGCCCAGAAATTTTGTTGATAGGTCTAAGAAGATATGACTAGATAGTGGCAAAGTCAAGATTCTGACTGACTTTTTTTTAACTTCAGAATGTATTCTGGTTTGAAACAGGCATGGTAGATACCATCTTCATTTTATTAATGAGGAGTTGAGATCTAAGCAAATTACATTTTGGCCCCAAATCAAAAATAGAATGTAGCTATTTGAAAACTTGAAATCAAGTTTAAATGCAAAGATTTTCCTATGCTTCTCTATTGGAGCCCTGTAACAATGAGCTATGACACACACACAGACATAACCGCCCTGAGATGCAGCAGCCAATACACCATGAGCAGATGAGAGAACAACCAGAAAGAAAGACTGGAAAGGCAGAAAGAAAACAAAACATAAATAATTCATTGCTTCTTCTGCCTTGACGAACTACATATTTAGACAAAATTAACCACATAAATTGGAAATGAACTGAACCCCCCCACACGTGTGCATGCATTCCTACACATAAAGCACACTTCACTCTAACCTGTTCTAGGTGAGAGCAAATTCTTCAAAGTCCTGATGAGCCCCCCCGCCCCCCACCCAGAACTACCAATGTCCCCGTGCCCCTTGAGGACTAAAGCAAAAGCCTTCTTCTTTAGCTATGAGGCTAAGTCTTATCTTTTCATTTCCCTGAAAATAGATATCAATCATCTAAGGATTCAGCTATTTCGAATTCTTCAGTATATTTCAGTTTGCATGGTCTCATTATATACATAGATATACCCAGAGTAACTAGCAATAGAATACATTTTTAGTTTCAAAGTTCACATTTTTTCCCCTAATTAAAGGATATTTATACTTAAAGAGACTTCAGTCTTAAATCCCTCATAGAGATGCCAGAGACCATTCCTTCAGCCCAGATGGTCATGGATATCTTCCAAATTCTCCACTAATGTATTTTTTAATTTCTCTTCTCTTAACTTTTCCTAGCTATATTAATTAAAATACTGGTTTTGCTCCTGTAGCAAAGTAAAAAATAATTCTGGCTTTAAAAAAAGATACAAATGGAGATTTCTTTCCCATTATAGACTGAGGATAAATGGTGGCTTCATGGTGTCAGGAGACCATATCCTTCCCATGTAGGTGCTCTGTCATCCTCAGCACCTGGTTTTCATCTTGTGGGCTAAGGAGCCTGCCCCAGCTTTTGTTAATACCTCTGCAGGCAAGGAGGAAGGCGATGCAAAATAAAACTACTCCTCTGGAAGGGTACCATTGGGCAGGGTCAACACAATGTGCTCTCTGTGTCCATCTCTTTATATTTAGAAGTACACTTAATTATTTGATATTTATTTGGCTTACAGAAACTTTGCTAAACCTTCATATTAACTCTATTATTTTCTTGGGTTTGGCACATAATCATGTAATACAGATGACAGTATGTTTTTCTTCAACTTTTCTTTTCTTACCTTCACGTCCATGGTGAGACCTCCTCCAGCATAATGTTAAACAGAAATACTGATAGTAGACAATTTATCTAGTTCCTGACCTCAAAAGGAAAGATTTCAAGTTACCAGTGCAGCAGCAGGTAATTCATAGATACCCCTCATCAGATTGAAGAAGTTTTCTTTGATTTCTTGAATAACCCAAGTTGTTAAGTATACAGAGTACTTTTATATATAGCTGCATTCATTCTAGTATTTTAATTTAGGATGTGTATATCTATGTTCATGAATGTGTTTGTTTTATTTTTATTTTTTTAATTTAAATTAGCCAATGTACAGTACATCATTAGTTTCAGATGTAGTGTTCAATACCTTATCAGTTGCGTATAAAACCCAGTCATAAATGTAGTGATTCTGTAATTTTTCATTACAGTACTATTGTCAGATTTTGAAATGCAATTTTTGCAAGCCTCGTAAAAGAAATTCAGGATTATTTTTTTCCAAACTCCCTCCAGTAAAGTTTGGTAAACTTAGATATGCTTTTTAAATTTAATGCTTTGTAGAAGTCTTCATGAAAGCAGTTTGCTCTTACTGTATATCTAAGTCTGCAGCATCTCCAGTTACTTCTGACTTGCTTCTCATTGCCTTCTCTTTTCCACTAGACGAATCTTGCCAGAAGTTTGTCGATTTTCTTTGACTTCTCAAAGCAACAACTTTTGGCGTTGTTGTCCCTCTCTGTTGTTTATTTGTGTTCTATTTTATTACTTTCTATCCTTAATTATCGTATTCTTTCAGTTGTGTGTCTTTTGGGGGAGGACAAGTATTCTTTTGCTAACACCTTGAGACAGCTGTTGTAGGCTGTGCATTTGAAGCTGAAGATCTTCCTCTATGTTCTTTTTTTACTTACATTCCAAGGCACCATTTTTATCATTCAGATCAAAACATTTTTAAATTCCCATTATGATTTCTCCCATAAACCATAAGTTATTTAGAAGTATATTTCTTTTTTTAGGTTTTTACTTTGATATAATTTCAGAAGTATATTAAAATTGTGTGAGTGGGATGAAGAACAGTATAAATCTGGGATCCGTTAGCCAGATTCAACAGGTGTTAACTTTTTCCCTATTTATCATTACATGATTCTCTTTCTCTACATGTCCACATCCTCATATCTTTTATTTTTTTCTGAACCATCTGCCATTTGAAATGAAATTGCAGACGTGATACGCCATTCTTCTGAAATGCTTCAATATGTATTTTCCAAGAATAGGGACATTCTCTTATATAACTACTATACAATTATCATAATCAGGGAATCCAATTTGGATACAATGCTGCTGTGAAATTCACATTCAGTACTTGAAATTTGCCACTTATCCCAATGATGTCCTCCATTACATTTTTTTTTCTCTAGATAATGCACCATATTTAATTGTTTGGAAGTAAATTTTTCTTTCTTATTTTTCCCTATTAGGTGGTTATTTATTATTTCTGAGAAAATGTCACAAATGTAAGTAAACTTGTACACAGTTATATTTTAGAAATCACCCAAAGATCAAATAATATCATATCTTGTATTACTGCACTGATTTGCATCAGGGAGAAGGAAAACACAAGTCACCACTGTAGTTTTGCATAAGGTAATGCAAAGGGATTGCTTTTTTGGAAATGGACATTACGTGGGAAGAAACCTAACCAGGACAACACAGACCAAGTGTTATTTCTATATGGTCCTGTTTGATCACTGTTTTATAACTGGACAACATGACTGCTGGGTAATGACATCAGCTTCATGGGTCACAGCTTGTATTTTGTTATAAAATATAATAAAACAGAAAATATTAGAGGATATAACATGCAATAAGGGAAAGTACTCTCTTCAAACGTTTGTTTTTGTATGTGAGTGTGAGTCAGATTATGGTACAAAATATACTTACTTTGCCTTCATGGTCCTAAAAGTCTAAGAAGCTAGGTGAGATCATCCCAGTCCCAGTAGCATAGCCTATATGATTTCCTGAAATTTTCAAAAAAAAAAAAAAAGTAAGTTGCATTCATTTTGGGAGCAAGCATAAAAAAACTTTTTTCATTTATTTAATGGCTTTTCTCAGTAGAGAGATTTTTTTAAAATCATGAAATATCAAGAAGCAGGTCAAGTATTAGGAATGCAATTTCAATAACCTATAAATTTGAATTTCAATAAAATATACCGCTTTCCATTCAAATATGAATAACAACTTTATCCTAACGGCCTCTTGTAATAGATACCGAAAGGAAGGATATGTGGTTGTATTCTTAGAATCTGGAAATGCACCTCCAGCCCCTGTCACGTGCATCATTGTTAGCCTTCTGCCCCACAGTAGGACCTTACAGAACCTATCTTGGCTTACAATGCCCAGCTCCGGCTGCTGGTGGCCCACTTGGTTCTGACTGGGCAATGCAGGATCTCAGTCACAGGTGGCTTCCCGCTGGCAGTGCTGCTGTTAATCCAATCAAGAAGGCCTGCACATGAGGATGGCCCACTCCCAACATGCCATCCTCACAGCTGCTGCCACTAGCTGAATTCTTCCCCAGCTCTACTTCCCCCACTGAGGTTCCCTCCTTCCCTTTTCGCTAACCAACCAGACCCCACCATCCCACAGCACAATAGTAGGATATAACTCCCTAGAAATGCTTAGAACTATATTTCTTTATTCCCAAATATAGACAGCCCCAACTTACAAAGGTCTGAATTATGATTTTTCTACTTTATGATGGTGTGAAAGTGATACACATTCAGTAGTAACCATACTTCAAAGTTTGAATTTTGATCTTTTCCCAGGCTAACAATATGAGGTAAGATACTTTCTCCTAATGCTCTATAGTCAGCTAGGTGATCAGGAACGTCAACAACTGATAAGCCCACAACCATTCTGGTTTTCACTGTTAGTATATAAGTTAACAAATTATATGAGATACTCAATACTTTCTTATAAAATAGGCTTTGTGTTAGATGATCTTGCCCAACTATAGGCAAATGTGAATGTTTGAGCACCTTTAAGGTAGGCTAGGCCAAGCAACGATGCTTGGTAGGTTAGGTGTATTGAATGCATTTTCAGCTTACGATATTTTCAACTTATGATGGGTTTACGGGGTGGGGCATAACCCCATTGTCAGTTGAGGAAGATATGTTTATGCAGATTTTTGTAATTTTCTTTTTTCCCTGGCTTTATTGTGCTTCAGAGCATATCAGGGATCACTTTAAACCAGTTCTGTAGCTTGAGGGTTCCTTGGCCAGGTAGTCCTTGCATACAAGGACACATGGATATAAATCCATGTGAAAGCCTAACTCTTCCCTAACACTTACAACAATATGTATGTTTCCCTTCCTTTTTCTTTCTTTTTTTCTCTTTTTTTCCTTTAGTTATTTTGCTCAGTCCTAAAGCAGCCTTTTCTAGTGTTCGGGGTGGTGGTTGTGGTTAATTCTCGTCAACCCTTATCCAAGGGAGGGTGGCCCTTTATGGTGCCAGCTTATCATGGAAAAGTTTCAAGCTTAATTTAAAGAGATGCCTCAGGGTCAAGAAGACGTCTACCCACCCCAACAGGTTAGCCCCTGGACTCCACCTAAATGAATCCAAATTCTGAAATCAAGTATACAAAATATGCAAATATGCTGTGGACAAAAAAAAAAAAAAAAAAAAAAAAATCAGTGCTCTGACATTTTGTGTATCACTCCCGGGTTCAGAAAAGGATTTGCATTGGAGGAAGTGGGAACAAATAAAATTAGCATAATTCTTATGCAACATTTGTCCACGAAAGGAAGCAGCAAAATGACTGAAAGATCTAGAGTTTAGGGAAACTTGTCATTTTAAGACCAGAGAGATTTAAACTTACTCTTACTTGATGTTCTATTTCAAAATCTATTTATTTCAAAGTGTCTGGGTTTGGGATTTGATTTTGGTTGGTCAGTTGGTATTTGTTGTTGTTTTTGAAGTGGCTATCTGTGAAAACATGTTTGTGTGGTCGGTATAAGACATCTCAGCAAATCAAATCCAAGAATCATATTTTAATGGTACTAACTGTTCATTATTGAAGAGTCCATATTTTTCAAAACTTATTTTTCGATTCTAAGGTGGAAAGGAAAGGTGGAAAACATGAATTTCCTAGTTGTATGTTCTTTTCTGTACTAAAACACTGAATATTTTCACATTTTCCAAGTGTTCCTTTTGTCTTAGTATCAATTTATCATCTATTACCTCTTTATCTGTCTACATCTACCTATTTACCTGCGTATTTACTGTATACATTAAACAATGATAAATAATATCTACACATGGAAATTTTTCCTTTGGGGACACTAGTTTCTGTTAGGCCCACTATGCACTTTTTTGCTTAATGATATTCCAGTCTTCCTCCATGAGTTCAAAAAGCACTCACTGAAGACTTAATGTATATTGAAGGTCAGGGACACAAATATGAAGGAAAAAAATTCTCATAAATCAAGAGGGGGAGAATAGTGTCGTGGAGGACACAATCCTGCAAGGAAATATGTGTTACTCTGTGTAGTTATTAAGAAAAGATGAAATGTAGCAGGTATAAAAAAGAAAGAATTGAAGCGGGAAAGTGAGGTTCTTGTCTCACAGAGTCCGAGAATGACTCTTACCAACAAAGGAGAGTGAATACAGAGACAGAGTTTTATTAAGTGAGGATACAGGAAAAGCTCTCAAGAATGAGGAGGTCCTGACAAGGATTGTCACTGAGGGCTTTTAGGGTTGGTCTTTTATTGAAGTCTATCTAAGGAACTTAAATCCTTTTAACATCTCCATTGATAGCACCATTGAGTAAGGACTAGTGATAACATCTTCAATGGCTCAATTCTTTCTTAGTATCTGGTAATTCTTTGTTGGTCACGGAGTAGCTGCTATAACAAGACTGTGCCTTTGACACTAAGGCAGGGCAGCCTGGTTTGTTCCCTTATCTCTGGTTTCCTTACACCTCTGCATTTTTGTGAATTTTGTGAGTCTGATCCCTTAGCCTCCTACCTATCTCTCCCAGCCTAGCCCAGCCTGTCCCTTACTCAGAATGATGAACTCCAATCAGTTTCAAAAAAGAGAAGATAAACTCTTTGATCAGTTTCAAAAAGAGAAAGTATGGTTGATATAGACTTTGACAGGTGATAATCCAACCCCAGCAAATGGAAGAAATCTCAAATAGGGCATTCCAGGTCTCTTTTCTGAAACATCTCATGATATATATTTGAATGAATAAAATCATGTGGATAAAGATTTATATTGGAAGGACGGAAGGTAAGAAGCTAACTCCCTATATATACGGTGGATATATAAATATAACAAAATATTCTTTTCATTAGCTTTTAGGCATATTGATATTTTCAGTAAATAAATTCAAAGAATGGTCTCTATGTATCAAACTAAAAGAATAAATGAAGTCACTTCTACAGACCACTGTGGACACTGAGCCAAGTCTGCTCTTGGATTGGTTCCCAGAGCTGCCACTGGTTTCAGTGGGAGTTGCACACACAAATCTCAGCATTGAAACTAGCTGATGGACAGGATGTTATTACAAAGAGCAAATCTGTAAAATGTTTCAAATATCAGTAACAGCCAAAAGGGAAAAAAATGGCAGTTAATCAAATGTCAAAGCAACATCATGTAGAGCCAGTTTTGTCCCTAGAAAAGTACATGTGGTTCCTTGTGACTAAGTCAAGTTTCATCATCTCAAGACTAAAATACATGACCTTCTCCTTTTGAAAGGAGAGACTTTGACCAAATGGCGAATCAGTTTCATCTGCTTTTAAAAAATCGAGGAAAAAAAAATCGAGGAAGAAAACATGCATTTATATGTCTGGGGGAAAACATAAAACAATGGAAAAAAATGAAATGTATAAAAATATATGAAAAATATAGCACTTTGATTTAGATGGATATCTACCATTGAGAAACACAGAGTGACTCCTTCAAAATGTCAATCTAGTTATGTCACCTCCTCTGATGGAACTCTTTAGTGGCCTACCTTTTTTCTTACAAAAGATACAAAATGTCTTAACATGAAACTCAAGGCTGTGCATGGCCTGATTCCCACCTCACTCTACAGCCTCATCACCACTGCTCAGATGCACACCCTGTCTTCCAGCCCATAGCTTGTTCTCCATCCTCATGGCCTCTTGTATCCAAGGTCCTCCTCTCTGGAAGGCTCTTTTCTTCCCTCTTAAGGTAATCCCTATCGATTCTATCCCTCCATTGGCTCAGTCATCACTTCCTAAAATAAGTAAACCAAGTCGATTTCTACACTATCTAACTCACAGAAACATGTTCCTTTACATTTTGCCCCCCTTCATTAGTCCACGAGCTCTATGTAAAGACCATGTGTATGTTGCTCATCACTGTGTCTCTGGTGCATAGCGCACTGCCGATACCTTGGGGGAAACCTCAACAAATATTTGCTGAGGGGGCGAATGAGTAAATGAAATATCAAGGCAAATCTTATTAATAATCACCATAATATTGGTTGAATTACTTTGAAGGCAAGAAACAGATAACGATCTTCTCTAAGTGAACTGCCCACAGATCATTAATGCATCTCTTTTATTCATAGATGGGGACTCATACACCTTCCCAAATAATTACTATTCCCAATGACAGATACCTATGGAACATAGAGAGACCACTCTTACATCTCTATTCTGTCTCTACTATTTCCATTGTGAAAATATCTCTCAATACAGATTGTTTATATGGATAGAGACTTGCAGCCATGCTCTAAGTGACTTTCTAGAAACATATTAAATACGTGAAAAAGTTTAAATCTCTGGAACATGTTGTCTTAACTACCTTACTGTGTAAGGAAAACCACCTTTAATACTCATAATATCAATTCTCAGATCATGGAGCACTAAAAATAAGCATTGGCAAGGACATTGAGAATGATTCATTAAAACAAATAAAACAAGAATAAATTCTGCAAGAGAGGATTTCAAAATATTCTTGACGCTTATGATTAGCTGAGTGTACTGCTGTGTTGGCACAGTAGGGTTGCTTTTAGTGAATCCCAATCCTGGAAAGATTCAGAAAGGTATTATAAAAATTGTTAGCAGCTTAGTATTAATAAAAAGCTTTTGAACAATGTTCTGCTTAAATGTGTTGTCTTAAAATTTTCAATGGTTAAGAAACATAAAGTTATTTATTATTAACTTCAGGAGCCTTATGTGTCATGAGAGCCTGAGGCCCTGAAGTGTAATTAACTGAACAGAATTAACTCTCATCACAGAAAAAAAAAGAAAAAAGAAAAAAAAGAAAAGAAAAAAAAAAGCATAATGGGAGAACAAGAAAAAGTCTAAAAACAACTGTAATGGACAAATAGCCTTAACATCAAAAAGCCCAGAGACACTTAAAAGTGGTGACAACAACCCTATAAAATAGTGGTGAGCAAACTAAACCGTCTGTTTCCAGAAACAGAACTTACCAAAGGTGTTCCAGGCCTTTGCNGAAAGAAAAGAAAAAAAAAAGCATAATGGGAGAACAAGAAAAAGTCTAAAAACAACTGTAATGGACAAATAGCCTTAACATCAAAAAGCCCAGAGACACTTAAAAGTGGTGACAACAACCCTATAAAATAGTGGTGAGCAAACTAAACCGTCTGTTTCCAGAAACAGAACTTACCAAAGGTGTTCCAGGCCTTTGCAGAATCACCAGTGAAACAAGTACACACTCTAATGTATGGGCAATTAAAAAAATATATAAATAGAACAGTACATTTTGACATAGTTATGTCTTTAAAATCACTTATTAGTGATGTACCTTTGAAAAGAATAAATCATCCTCAAACTGCGTCAGAATCAGGCATCCTGAGGAATGTTATCACAGTATGTCAAGCTGTAAAAGAAATCCAGTATTATATAAGATAATCCATACAATAATAACATACTGAGTTTATATTACAAGGAGATATTTTATAAACTTGTATCTTAGTGGAGGCTGAGAGGCTAAGTAATTTACTCAACCACGGTGGCAAAGTTCTTAAATGGTAGGGAGAACACATTTTTGAACTGTTATTATATGATTTTAAAGTCCATACTTTCAATGCTGTATTTCATAGATACTGTTGAAGAAAAAGAAATGAAAGTCCCAGATTCATCCTAATACCTGCAGAAAAATAACATCTGCAGAACTAAAAGGATGTGATTTTTTCTAACAAGGTTACTTCCGTTTGGGACACTGATAATTTTAGGGGATAAGTGGGTGGAAACGTCTTCTTCCCCACCTAAGAAAACCCATGACATGCTGAGCTCCAGGAGGCACCTCTTAAATGAGATTAAACTAGTCATTACAATCCCTTTGCCTTTTTTCTAGATTTCAGCAGTCCAAACATTAGAGAATTATTCTGTGACAAAATGACAATTACTCATCTATAGGTGGGTGACACAATCAGATAATAGGATAGGACTTTCCCTTCATATTTAGGGGAGAGACTTTTGTCCTCTAGGCACAATGAATAAGGGAGTTTGTTGCCCTGTGACTGCTGGTGGCCAAGGTGTGACCATAATAGAAGCCAATCTAAAGACAAAGCTGACATAGGGAGGCCAGAGTCAAGAGAGGCCACAGACATGTCGTCTGACACTTGATTATCCTGTTATGGAAGCCTCCCCTAACTCTTGCTATGTGGTAATCTTTGAGAGGCTTTAAACCACCGTTTCCAGAACATGTATTTGAGAACTTCCTAGTGATGTAAGCGATACTTGGTTAATGAAATATAAGCTGGATTTTAGGACGAATAACTTCTCTAAGTTGTGGCTGCAACATAAACTGTATGGTAAAAATCTTTTCTCTATCACCATTTTAGTTTTCATTCAAGGAAAAGAAATTCAAATAAAAATTGTAATACATCTATCATCCCCAGCCCAACATCGTGTAATATAGGTACAGTATTGTAGTTGGCTAAAATTATTTGGAAAAATAGGCAAAATGATACCTTGAATTACAGAGTAGCAAAATACTACTTTTTCTTTTCTTAATTTGCCAAAAGGTCAGATTATGTTAGGCCTGGTTAAAAGCTCTCAGTGGAATTTCATTGCACTTATAATACGCTTTTCTAACCAAGGCTCCTAACTATTCAGTTAATTTGGCCTCAGGTATGAGGAACCACTCTCTGTGAGACCTTATCTTCCCACTCCATCTAAAACCATCTCCTCCTTCAATTACTCATTATCAACCCATTTACTTCCTTCATAGCTTTTGTCTCTAGCCTGAAAGTTATTTTTTATTTAATTGTTTCTTCACTTGCTAATCTCCACCTACTCTTAGGAGACTATAAATTCCTTCGTTGACAGGGAACTGCTTGTCATCCTCAGTATTAATCCCAGCAAACAGAACAGCGCCTGCCTCACAGTGGGCCATCAATGAACATATGCTGAATAAAGGAGTGAATGACTCAGTGGATGGATGGCTTTGAAAACACAGGTGATTTTTCAGTTTTGTTTCAGAGTACTCTTGATAAGAAGTGGAGTGTACTTTTGCATTCCAATAATAAGGAAAGCACTATTCCTTTTTAGTGGTCAATCAGGTTTAACAAGCCAATCTTAAAACACTTGCGTGGGATCTCCTCCCTTATCTTAACACTTTATTAATTTTCTATTTTATAAATTAAGTTAGAGAGCCTTCCTTGAGTGATAAAAAAAATACGTCGTTATGTAGCCACGATTAGGGAGGGAGGGGTCATGCTGCCCAGACTCCTGAAGTGCAGAGCTTCTGAATGGCCTACCCACCTCCTATTCCAACTGAAAAATTGGGTCCCAACAATGTTTCCTTGATGAATAGCTTGGCAATTTCAAAACTGTGAGGTTTTTTTTCCCCCCTCTGTTTACGTGACATTAAATTACAGTGAAATCCACAAGCATTTAGAAGTACAAAGACTGCAAGGCCTTTTCTGACACTCATTTCACAACTACAATTACCCAACCCAAAATACATGAGAATAATATTGACTCTTCAGTATCATCTTTTTAAATGAAAAGACCTAGGTGCTAGTTTGTATTCAGTTTTTCCACAACTTGAATTTAGTTGGCAATATAAAATATTTTTTTTCATCACAGATGATAGAACAAACCAATCCTTAAACTGTGATATCCCTGAGTTGAAAATAGGGTCGTTCTCCTACCCTTGGTAAGGACAACTGTTTAATCAGCTGTTTGTCAGTACTGTACTAACCATGTTGTTCCCCCCCCCAACCCCTGCATTCTGATGCTTTGACATCTGGGGCCTTGCTGACCCTGGAGAAGGGATTGCTGCTAAGTTAGCCAGTTCCTACAGAGAGTAAACAAATCATCCAGAAGCACGCTTTTCGAATGCAAACCAACCAACCCAGAGTTTACCACCCCCAACAACCTCCGCTGTCATTTAGGTCACTATCCACCTGCCCTGACCACTCTGGGGCCAGGTGCCAGACACCTGGGTCAGAGCCCTCTTCACCAACTCTGCTGCTTCCCCATATGGACTTTTTTCTTGGCCACTGTGATTATTGTCTTCTGATCTGTTGCCATGACCAAAGCTAAATCATAAGACCTCTTAAGACATGTACATAAGATATGAGTGTACGGCAAGAGTTATAAAACAAGGGTTTCTGAAAAGGAAACATGTTGAAATTCCTCCAATACGTTAATAAAAAACAAACAAAAACTGGAAAGATCCTGGACATTGGAAACTGAGTGAACAAATATTAGATGTGTAAAATAGATATTATAATAGCTTTTCCTTTTAATGGTATTCAGAGGTTTTAACAATTTTGTTTTTAATGTGACTTAATTCTATTGTTTTGCCTGTTATCTTAAGTTGTCTCACATCTATTGATTTTGAAGAAACATACTTCAAATTCCAGAGGGACTTCAAGTTACTCTATTCCATATATGTTGTGTACCCATCTCCCCCCAGCATTGTAGATTTTTTCTGATTCCTTCCTCTGGAGGTAAGGGTGGGTGTGACAGGCCCATCTAGGGATAAGGTCAATTGCTGGTGTCTTAGAGACTAAAAATGAGTAAGTAGGGCAAAAAGATAAATCAAGTCCTTGAGAAAGATGAATGTAGTGAGAGTCATCAAGTACCATCATCATCACCAGTCAGCCAGGATTTATTAAAAAAATTTTTAATGCTCAGCATACTGTTAGGCATTAGGTACATAAACATAAAAATTATAAAATCCCAGTTTGAATCAGGGTTTGATCAGAGAAGCAGCATCAAATGGGTGACAGAGCAAAAGGGAATCGTTACAGGGATTAGACCCAGCACAATATGAGAACTAATGGGTCTATACAAGGATGTTGCTTTTTTGTCTAGCATCAGACCTGAAGTCATGACAGGTCAGTCTTGCATATAACTTAGAGGAGAACAGGATGAACTGGAATGTACAAGGGCAAAATAAAACTTTCCTCTGTGTTCCACTACATTGACATGATGCAGGCTACACACAGGAGAGAAATTAAATGCAAGGTAGCAGGAAGTGAGAGCAGAGTTTATTAAAAGTATGGAGAGGGTGCAGGTGCACAGAGAGTGTCTGGGAGACTCAGAAAAGAAAGGAGAGAGAGTCTCATCTTTGCTCAGGATCTGGGCTTTTTATTGAGGATTGTGGTCTTGTATGTGTGTCCTCTCAGGCATCCAGAAATCAGAACAAAAACATGGGCCCCAGTATCTTTCATGGGTCAATTATTCCTTGAAACCAGAGGGTCTTGGCATCTAGATGTCTAACGCCAGTGGTCTGGAATGCACGTATGATGGCTTTGTCCGGTCATTCTCACCTAGTCCTTCCTTGGGTGTTATCTATTGTGCTGAAGGACTCTGCAGATATCATTAACTCCTGTCCCTTACAGGGACATGGAGGACATGCACTATTTGTTCTAGGAAACATGTCTAAAGTGGGTACAGGTCCTAGCAAGCATAGAAACAGGAAAAGGAGTGAAAGCAGATTCCAATGGAGTCCTTCAGTTCCCCTGTCTAGAAATTTGATAATGTGAATGATCTACAAATGAAACTAGCATTGTTCATCATTTGCCATATAACTAAATGCACATCTGGTCCATGGCATAGAGCAGTTCAAAGAGAAGATATTTTGGAAGCTCACGGAGTTGCAGGAGTTGCAGGCCTGGATATTGTCTCATGCATTTTCACAGTTAACAGAACAGAAACAACATGTGTGATCTGCTGGTGTTGGGCACCTTATACCAAACTCAGTGCATAAAAATAGCTTCTTATTCACTTCTTCCTTCCAAACCTTACACAAATTTATACTGTGGCCACCTCTAATCTGGATCTGCAAATGGAAGATAAGTTCCAATGTTGCTATGTTGGCATAATAAACACCACAAAAGTCTCCCCCCCCCCGCCCCGCTGCGCCTTGTCAAGCTGGCGTCAGTACTCACCTCTTTAAATCATACTTAACCTCTCAAGGAAAATAATGGTTAAGTCGTTCTTCCACCTGAAATCATAATCAGTATCCACTGTGCAATCAAAAACATACCAACTCTTTCTTAAAAAGGATATAAAGTTTCTCTATCCACCTTGGGTAATGTCATCTTCTAGCTGAATCACATTGATCCTCCGATATTTTAGAACTTAAATACTGAGATATGAGGTTGACACATCTTATGTTAGATGATGGGGGAATGGGAGAGGGGAAACTGCAAATTAATTAATTAATGGGTTTACAAATAGATTCACATCAGAATAGGAAGAAATATTTATAACTATGATAATCCTCAGTTCTTCAACTGCCCGTGTGTTCCTAACTGCTATTTATAACTATCTTTCTGGACTACCCATTCCACATAGTTTTCCTCTCAGCAATCACTTTGTCCATCCTAATTTTTTGCCTGGTAGAGTGATCCGAACTTTCTTCCTTGTGTGGCTGGGTCCATTAGCAGTCCTGCCTGAACAGTGCTGTGTTTTTCAGCTGCCTTTTATCATTTGTCCTAGAAGTACTGAGCAGCCCTCCAGGCAATCATCTCCATTGCACACATGTTCCTTCTAACCCAATTATTTGGTAGTAGCTCAATTTCTCCAGGATATTAGAATTATTCCCCAAAGCCAGTACAATGGCCCCCTTCTTTGTCCATTGATTCACTAGCATGAGGAACCCAATTTGGCTAAATGGCAACTTCAACTTCAAATTTAATGGAACCCTTGATGGGACCCCTGGCAGAGGCACTCCTCCCTTGTGAACTAAGATGCCTAAGATCAGAAAAGCCCAAATTCACAATTACTGGAAACAAAATTTTTGTTAACAAATTACGGAGGCATAGAAAAGAGAAATAACTCCCATTTCTATCTTTGATTGCCAGACCTGTGAATACTGGCTAGGAAGAAACAGCACACCTGTTAATCACTGATTGAGTGAAACTACATTGTAAGGAAATTACCCAACCCCTCAAGATATTTCCAAACAAGTGTGGTTATACTTGAGTTCTACTATTCTCTCAGAACAACTCCTTCGGGATGATAGGAAACATGGTAAGATCAGTGAATTCCATGAGCCTGATCTAATTGTCCCACTTCACTTGCTATAAAATTAGTTGTTTGGTCAATAGCAGTGCTGGGTGGAATACCATGATAATTAAGGCATTCTATAAATAAATGAATGGGGTTCTGCCAAAAACATTGTGAACAAAGAATAAAATCTGTATCTAGAATAAGTGCTTATCCAGTTGATACTAATGCACTCTCCCTTCCATGAGCAGTGTGTTTCAATGTTATCAACCTGCCACCAGGTGGTAGACTGATGCTCAAAGAGTGGTGTTTTTCCAGAGTAGATTGGTCAGTCATTGGTGGCTGTTGCCAGACAGGAATGTAAGATCCCATTGCTGATCCCATGAATAATACCACTGCCAACATAGCCACTTGCATTGTGAGGGGACAATCTGACTAATATTGACAAAAATGGTTATCTTGTCCACAAAACTATGAAAATACCCCTAATCTGAGGTCACCTTTTGGTGACTATTTACATGGGTCACCAGTATCTTTATATTCTCTGCCCATTTGTAAAGATCTTCTCATATACCTTTACTCCAGAACTTATTGCACCAATTTTCCAGACCAGTTGTTTGAAAGACTCTGATCACTCAGCAAAACCATTATTCACTACCTATAAATCAGTGTAGGTCCATAACTCTTAACATCTCTCATTCCAGACAAAATGAACAGCCATATGCATTGCTCAATAATCTGCCCACTTAAAGAATTTCCCTTCACCATGATCCTTCAAGGACACCCTGGAATGGGGTATTTTTGCACTCATCTATTTTCAGGTAATTTCAGCATTATCATATAGAACCACCTGTCAACCAGATTCATTTTTTTCCCCTTAGTCAAATTCATAGGGAACTCCCTGTGAGGTCAAAGAGGCAGATTGAGAGGGAGGAAGAAAAGCAGCAGGAGTAGGAGACATGGGTATCTAAGTCAAATATTCATGCAACTTTTTTATGCCTTCAGGATATAGTTGATTCTGACTTTTTATAAACCAGATCATTTGTTAATGGAGTGCTGCTGTGCCTACCATTGAACCTCATGGTTCTGTAACTCAGATATATCCCACAGTTTATTATGATTTGGGAGCTTAGTTCAATGGCAGCAAATCCATCTTCATGGATGGCTTACAAAAAATATCCATCCCAGAGCTCTCCACGAAAGCCTGAGCTCTCCTCACGAACATTTTTCTCACCCCCTTTAGTGAGAGGGGCGTCTTCCAGATCAACCTGTGAACAGAGTTTGGAATTGGCTAACCAGGCTTTATATGATAAATTTTCTATATCAATCTTTATCTCCCCTAAAAATGTGGACACCTTTTATAGTATACCAGCCAGATTGTAGAATTTAAACTTCATTTAATGTAACACATCTTTGGGTCTAGGTTTTATAGTCTTATTGAAAGACCAATCATAGGATCAAAAGGCAAGAAGCAAAGACAAAGGGTAAATGTAAAAGTTGAAGGCAACAAATTAAGCTAATAATCAGATGACGTCTACAGTTATGTGTATGTTTTAAAGACGAAGGGTTAGTATTTACTAAGATATAATTATAATTTTTGAATGGATAAACTTTGTGGTTCTTTAATACTCACACAGGACCTCAGAAATATCACAAAGGTTTATATTTGTTTTAATATACATATGCTTACAACTTCAGCCCCACATCCCAATGACCTGATGCATCAATTCAATTGAAAAGTATGGAGCTTCAGGGTGTGGTGCATAAACAATGAATCTTGGATCACTGAAAAAACAAAGTAAAAAAAAAATAAAAATAAAAGGAAGCATGGAGCTTCAAAAGGTCTTTGAGGAAATATTAGATTCATTTTTCAACAACTTAGTTAAGTGCACGAGATAAAAGAATGATCACAGGAAGCCCCTTTTCACCACAGGAAAAAGATATAATACATCAATACTATTGACCAGTAGAGATAAGAAAGCCCAGTCTGATTCCACCCTAAGGTTAAAATGAGGAAATCTGTTCTTTCTCTGGTACTTTAAATGCAGCTGGCCAATAGACAACAAGCCTAATTCTCTGCCTTGGCCTACAAATGCTCTCTACTGCTTCCAGCTCTTGTCTTTCTCTTCTGATCCTCAGCTCCATGTTCTGGTTTTCCACACCAAAACTTATTTTGGTGTCCTTTTCAGCTGACCTGTTTGTTTTTTTCATCTCAGGTAAGAGAGAAACCCTCTGCCATAAGCAGCAGTTTCAGATATAATAAAGTCTGATTAATGAACCTCATAAAACTATAATTATAAAGGATAGTAACTAGATCTGTGGTAAGATAGAATGGTACAAGAAAACTCTCTGGGTCTTCTATAGAAATTATTCTTACTTCTAGTGAAACAGTCATGAGAAATTCTGGATTCTTCAGTCTGATAAACAACATAAGGAGAAATTATTATAAGTAATTATTATTACTACATAGCAGTATAATATGGTAATACATTTCTTTTTATGATATACTGATCACATGCATGATCAAGGACTATTTCTGGGAAAGAGTCGCCTGCTTTGTTGGGCTATTAATTTTTTTTAGTTAAGTAAACAAAATGTGCAGAACATGCTATTTTCTCTGGCTACACTGGTCCTACAAACTGTGCATGCGGCTGCCCCTCCTTTGTATTATATATTTACATATGTCACTATACATGAGCATTTATTTTTATAAGGGTCACTGGAAAAGATGAGAAAATAGTAGAAGAGGTTACTGGACATCATATGCTACTCAGCTTGTATTTGGAATTGGGTTTGAGTTCCTTGTTCTGGATTTAATTGTCATATGGTTAGAGGGATCAGTACCAAATTCTGGCACTATTTCTTTTTCTTAAGTCACTGTGAGATTCTGGAATATACCCAGAAGCTAAATGAAGTCTTTTTTTTTAATAAAAAGACTGAAATTCTAGGGGCAAGTAGGTGACCCAATGTGAGGGCTATTCTTCCAGGCCAGCCCAGCATCTGGCACAGCTCTGACTTATGGAGGATCTCTGGCTTTGGGAACAGTGGAAGATGACACCCATGACAAAGATATTGACTTGTTCTTGTTGCAGACCATTGTTGACAGTGGCAACGACAAGTTTCCAGGAATTAGTCTGTAGGAATATTATACTGACAAAGTAGGTCAGAGCAGAAGAGGAGAAAAATGGGGTTACCACATAGGTACAGCAAATGGTAGACTTTTTATTATAGCTTCTTGTCAAATGTTCTCTTGGAAATGTCTCTGAAATGCTAATTTTTTTGTTAGTTTTTACAAAGATCCCACCTATATGAGCAGGTATAGATGGAACCATTAAACTGTAAACAAAAAGCAAAGCTGAGTAAGTCATGGGGATAAAAGGCACAGCATAGAAATTATAGTCAATGATATTGTAACAGTAATATTGTAATGCAGCTCTATTACATTTATGGTGAGCATAGCATAACCTATAGAGAGATGTTGAATCACTCTGTTATATCCTGAAACTAATGTAACATTGTGTTCCAATAATACTAAATTAAAAAAAAATTTAAAAAAGCAAATTTAACTTCCTTTGTCTGCATAGACTTGAAGGCCAGGAATCATAAACAAGAGCAAAACCCATAAAAACCCTTTCAAAGTAGTGATAAGTTTATTTGAGGAGGAAGAAAAATAAGCAGGAACTTTCATTCTTTTCGCATTTATTTTTAAATGATTTTTGTTGTACTCCAGAAGTATTTTAATTTTTTTATTTAAAAATATATTATAATATATTAAAAATATATATATTAAAAATATATGGTGGGGGGAGCCTGGGTGGCTCAATTGGTTAGGAGTCTGATTTCAGCTTAGGTCATGATCTCAGGGTCCTGGGATGGAGCCAGGCATTAAGCCCCAAGTCGGGTTCCACGCTTGGCGGTGAGTCCGCTTGTGCCTCTTCCTCTTCCCCTCTCTCTCTGTCTGTCCCCCTCAAATAAATAAATAAATTTTAAAAAAATAAATAAATACAAACATATTGGGGAACTTGAGTTCATGGAGAATTTCTTTATTAAAATCATCTCCACTACAAGTGGCTTCAGTAAAAGTAGGAATGTGGATTATTTGAAAATGCATTTTTTAAAGCCTTGATGCTTTTATTTTAGGCAATTCCAATAAGTTTTGTGTGTTGAATCTACTTTTCATTTGATTGATATGATTGATTTCTATGAACTACACGATGGCTGAGAGGTTATTTATGGCATCTGGCACTGAGACTAAAAAAGTAATCACAGGTTAAAGAAATTGATGGTATCATACTCTTATTTACTACAGATCTCTTCAAGGGGTTTCCTCAGTTTTATTATGTATCTCCCAATTAAAAAGCATGACAGAAAAAAAGATTCTTAGAGTAGGCGTGTTTAATTTGGCTTTACACATACTGAAATCATTTTGAAAGGGAAACCTGTTTATATCAAACAGATACAACTGTAGCACCAAGTACTAAATGCAGTAAACTCCTGTATTTATATACTTTCTGAGTTGAGTTGACCAGGAGGTGAAATGGACTTGGTAGTTAGTACATCTGCACTGGGGTCCGCCAGTGCCAGCTCTTTGGAAATCCAGAACGTGGCCTCAAATTGGAACAAAATCCTTCACTAAAAAGATGTCCTTCAAAATAGTCTGTTGTTATCACTGTTTTCATTAAAAAGTAAAATTTGTTCATTTTTAAAAAAAGAATACCTAATTTTTTCTTTAAATGTGTTTTGCTGATCAGAAACATACACCCCTCATAAAAATTTATGGTTGTACATGGAAAACTAACTCCAAGACGTTGCTGTACTTTTGCACATGAGCAGACTGCTGGCAGCTCATCTCCCTGATTATGCAAAGATGGAATTATAGCAAGAATTACTGACAGGCTGATATGTTTGGATTTCCCACTTGAAAAGTGGTGAATTGTTTCCTTTATGTTCTGTGACAAATGACCTACCTAGCTGCTTGGCCATGCAGAGAAGCTCGGAATGAGCACAGAAGCTGACAGGACCGCTGATACTGGTGAAGGCTGATTGCAAAAAGTAAATGTCCGCTGAAGAGAGATTCTTCCAGTATAATCAGGTAAATATTCTTGGAGTAATAAATGTTCCATGAACTGATTCTTGAAATTACTACCAAGTGTAGCAATAAGTTTAAAGAACACTCAAACAGGGCGCCTGGGTGGCTCAGTGGGTTAAAGCCTCTGCTTTCGGCTCAGGTCATGATCTCAGGGTCCTGGGATCGAGGCCCGCATCGGGCTCCCTGCTCAGCGGGGAGCCTGCTTCCCCCTCTCTCCCTCTCTCTGCCTGCCTCTCTGCCTACTTGTGATCTCTCTCCCTCTGTGAAATAAATAAATAAAATCTTTAAAAAAAAAAAAAGAACACTCAAACATTGTGTACACTATTTAGAAAAACTTTAGAAATATGGTCAGTAATAGCATACACACACACACACACACACACATATATAAATACGTATATAATACATACATATATAGGCATATATATGTTTGTGTGTATATATAATGACTAAGAACAGCAAATTGAAATGAAAATGTCAACTGTGAACTTTTCCCCTCTTTCAATCTTTGATTTAGGAATAAATACAATATTTAGTAATAGACTGTCAGGAGACTTCAATTATTTCCCCAAATTTTACAGTACACAGTTATGTATATGTGTAGTGAGCTACTTATGTAAGGACTGACATTTCTATTAGACTTCTTGATACCACAGTCATCTTTCTTCTAGGAAAACATGTCTAGATCAGGGTTTTGAATTTATGGGGTATTGTACAAAGAAAAAAGAAATTGGTAAGGCATCTTGATAGGACAACAAGGTTAAGAGATAGATTTTAGGAAAGCAGGGTCTTGAGCACAGTTGCCTTAACAACAGATATAACAAAGCCAAACAAATACGAAGCAGTGTTCACAACTCAATGTGGAGAGAAAATGAAAACCCAAACAGTTGCCCTGTTCTCAAAAAAAAAAGTAGAGCTTCCAGAAGCATGAGAAATAAAAAGGATTGATTTATTGTGACTGGAACCCATCTTATAAATATAAATTTAGCCTCAGGAAGCATCTAACTATAGAACAGCCATGAGAGAATAGGGCAGTTCTTTCTGATCAAGCATTTCAGACTGTTCCTATCAATCAGAACTATCTGAAGAAAGCTTACTTAAATTGATTAGATTGCCATTCTCATGTAGGTCAAAGATCCTTTAGAGTCTACACATGTGCAGATAAAATAAGTTGTTTGGTTTGACCACAAATTCTTGGAAAGTCCTAGAGACCACACAGAATGACGAGAAAAGTTAAACTATTCATGACTGATCTATAAACCTATAACCTGTCCTTTGAGGAAACAAGACACAAATTATTTCCTCATAACACAAATGATAAAAATGCAAGTACAAAATGGTGAAGTGTTTAAGGTCACAGTTGGTTAGAAACAGGATATGAATTAAGCCTTTTAATTTCAAGTCAAATATTCCTTCCTTTAGGCCAGAATGACTTGTAACCTAAAGTCTTTTTCTCATTCCTTTCATTTCTCTCTCCTTCATTTCTACGCCTTCAGGTTTTTCCAATATTTCTGCTAATGTCCAAATTCTCTTTCTCTTGTCGTTTCTCTCTTTTATGAAAACAAATCTTTGACATTTTACCTTACCCCCTATGCCAATCAGAAATTTAGTTATTTAGGCATTTTAGGATAATATTACATAATATTCCTGCAGTCAGGAGTTTTTGAATTTGAAATTATATATCTTCACTCGCCCTATACAAATGAATTGTGGTCAGTTGTCTGGATTTATGTCTATATTTCTTGAGCTCTAATAGTATAACACAACTCACTTTTGAAATACATATATGAGGTTTTTTTAATTGCAGTTATTTTTAAAAAGAAGGTAGTCAGTCTTCTTTAGCCCCAATTATCATACTATCATCTATGTCTGAAAAAGTTCTCTGAATTTCTTCCAATTAGGAAATAAGTAGTTTCTCTGGTGAAAATTCTTTGGAAGCTTCTACTCTTCAAAACTATTATGAACTTGATGCAATAGCTGAGTATTAGCATTTACTAATTAATTCAATTATCTGCCAACTTCAATTAACTTCCTATATACAGATATCCTCTGGCGAAGAGGAGCAGAGGCTCTCCAACACAACTTTTCCCATCCCGATGCACTCCTTACATGATTCTTTAAGGAAAAAAAAGATTTATTTACTTTAGAGAGAGAGAGAGTATGTGTGAGTGGGTGGGAAAGACAGAGGGAGAGAGAGAATCTCAAGCAGATTCCACACTGAGTGTGTAACCCAACTGGAGGCTTGATCCCAAGACTCTGAGATCATGACCTGAGCTGAAACCAAGAGTTGGATACTTAACCGACTGAGTCACCCAGGAGATCCAACTACTCACATGAATCTAACTGAAAATAAATCAAATGCTTAAAATCATAAAATCTTATTTATTCAAGACTTTTCATTTCTCATGTATGTAGTTTTCAAATTAGAAGGTATCAAACCATGAAAAGAGCTTATTCAAAATTACAAGTTGTGTTTTCCTTGGACACCTGTAAGATTTGTTCCCCTTTGCCCTTACACAGCAACTCAGGCCAATTTAACATGTCATGTGCTACTTATTTAAAAAGGATATTATGTTAAGAAAATAGAAGATACCAACAAAAAAACAGAAGAAAGAGAAATTAAGGAGTCGATCCCATTTACAATTGCACCCAAAACCATAAGATATTTGGGAAAAAAACTAACCAAAGAGGCAAAGAATCAGTACTCAGAAAACTATAAAGTACTCATGAAAGAAACTGAGGAAGACACAAAGAAGTGGAAAAACATTCCATGCTCATGGATCGGAAGAACAAATACTGTGAAAAGGTCTATGCTACCTAGAGCAATCTACACATTTAATGCAATCCCCATCAAAATACCAGCAATTTATTTCAAAGAAATGGAACAAATAATCCTAAAATTTATATGGAACCAGAAAAGACCCCGAATAGCCAAAGGAATGTTGAAAAAAAAAACCAAAGTTGGCGGCATCACAATTCCAGATTTCAAGCTCTATTACAAAGCTGTCATCATCAAGACAGTATGGTACTGGCACAAAAACAGACACATAGACCAGTGGAACAGAATAGAGAACCCAAAAATGGACCCTCAACTCTATGGTCAACTAATCTTCGACAAAGCAGGAAAGAATGTCCAGTGGGAAAAAGACAGTCTCTTCAACAAATGGTGTTGGGAAAACTGGTCAGCCACATGCAGAAAAATNCTGGATCATTTCCATACACCACAACAAAAATAGACTCAAAATGGATGAAAGGGGCGCCTGGGTGGCTCAGTGGGTTAAAGCCTCTGCTTTCGGCTCAGGTCATGATCTCAGCGTCCTGGGATCGAGGCCCGCATCGGGCTCTCTGCTCAGCAGGGAGCCTGCTTCCTCCTCTCCCTGTCTCTCTGCCTGCCTCTCTGCCTACTTGTAATCTNAAAAATCTTTAAAAAAAAAATGGATGAAAGGCCTCCATGTGAGACAGGAATCCATCAAAATCCTTGAGGAGAACACAGGCAGCAACCTCTTCGACCTCAACCGCAGCAACTTCTTCCTAGGAACCTCACCAAAGGCAAGGGAAGCAAGGGCAAAAATGAACTATTGGGACTTCATCAAGATTAAAAGCTTCTTCACAGCAAAGGAAACAGTCAACAAAACCAAAAGACAACTGACAAAATGGGAGAAGATATTTGCAAATGACATATCAGATAAAGGGCTAGTATCCAAAATCTATAAAGAGCTTCTCAAACTCAACACCCATAAAACAAATAACCCAGTCAAGAAATGGGCAGTAGACATGAACAGACATTTCTCCAAAGAAGACATCCAAATGGCCAACAGACACATGAGAAAGTGTTCAACATCACTTGGCATCAGGGAAATACATATCAAAACCTCAGTGAGATACCACCTCACACCTGTCAGAATGGCTAAAATTAACAAGTCAGGAAACGACAGATGTTGGCGAGGTTGCGGAGAAAGGGGAACCCTCCTACACTGCTTGGTGGGAATGTAAGCTCGGCAGTCACTCTGGAAAACAGTATGGAGGTTCCTCAAAAAGTTGAAAATAGAGCTACCCTATGACCCAGCAATCGCACTACTGGGTATTTATCCTAAAGACACAAAGGTAGTGNGTTGAAAATAGAGCTACCCTATGACCCAGCAATCGCACTACTGGGTATTTACCCTAAAGATACAAAGGTAGTGATCCTCAGGGGCACGTGCACCCGAATGTTTATAGCAGCAATGTCCACAATAGCCAAACTATGGAAAGAACCTAGATGTCCATCAACAGATGAATGGATAAAGAAGAAGTGGTATATATATATACAATGGAATACTCTGCAGCCATCAAAAGAAATGAAATCTTGCTGTTTGCAACGACAAGGATGGAACTAGAGAGGGTATTATGCTAAGCGAAATAAGTCAATCAGAGAAAGACAAATATCATATGATCTCTCTGATATGAGGAACTTGGGGGGCAGGGCAGGGGGTCATGGGGGTAGGGAGAGAAAAAATGAAACCAGATAGGATCGGGAAGGAGACAAACCATAAGACACTCTTAATCTCATGAAACAAACTGAGGGTTACTGGGCGGTGGGAGGGTAGGGATAGGGTGGATGGGTTACTGACACTGGGGAGGGTTTGTGCTATGGTGAGTGCTGTGAAAGGTGTAAGCCTGATGAGTCACAGACCTGTACCCCTGGGGCAAATAATAATAATAATAATAATAATAATAATAATAATAATAATAATAAATACTATCAAGAATGTTAATTGAAATTAAAATAAAAACTTTAAAATAAGATACTGCCAGGGCACCTCAGTGGCTCAGTCAGTTAGGCATCCAAATCTTGATTTTAGCTCAGGTCATGATCTTAGGGTCATGAGATCAAGCCGTGTGAGCACAGAGTCTACTTGTCCCTCTCAATCTGCTCCTCCCTGCATTCAAGTTCAATCTCTCTCTCAAATAAATAAATCTTAAAAAATAAAATACTATCAAGAAAATGAATAGACAAGCCATATACCAGAAAACACTATATTTGCAATACATATTTCTGACAAAGAACTTATATCCAGAGTAATATGGAGCTTCTAAATTCAATAACAAAATATATTAACTTTTAAAATACACGAATTTGAGGAAGATTCCGTAATGTTAAACAGATCAATTTGCCAAGAAATCACAGCAACCCTAAATGTGTAAATGCGCTGCATGAATCTGGATTAGAATGAAGAAAACATAGCTATGAAGATCAATATCCGGCAATTGATGAAATTTTAATATGAACATGGATGTACCTTGAAAACAGAAAACATTATGCTAAGTGATAGAAGCCAGTCACAAAAGACCACATATCGTATTATTCCATTACGTGACATATCCAAATCAGGCAAATCTGCAGAGACTGCCAGGAGATTAGTGCTCACTTGGGGCTGGAGCAGATGGATGATTGGGTAGAGGGTGCAGCTAAAGTAGAAGAGGTTTCTTTCTGAGGTGATGAAATGTTCTCAAATTGTCCTGATGGGCACATATATCTGTGAATATTTTTGAATCCTTGTTTTTTTTTCCTCTTAAAATGATGGATTGTACAGTGTGTGAATTTCATTCTCAATAAAGATGTCATTAAAAAAAAAAGAAAATAGAAGATATATGATAACCCCCGAGACTTCAACTGATAAGTTGCTCAAAAATATTCACACAAGGGCCACCTGGGTGGCTCAGTCAGTTAAGCATCTGCCTTCGGCTCAGGTCATGATCCTGGGGTCCTGGGATTGAGCCCCATGTCAGGCTTCCTGCTCAGCAGGAAACCTGCTTCTCACTCTCCTTCCTGCTCGTGCTCTCTCTCACTCTCTCTTCTCTCTCAAATAAATAAATAAAATCTTTAAAAGAATTTTATTTATTTATTTGACAGAGAGAGACACAGCTAGAGAGGGAACACAAGCAAGGGGAGTGGGAGAGGGAGAAGAAGGCTCCCTGCTCGATGTGGGGCTCGATCCCAGGACCCTGAGACAGCCTTAGGTAGATGCTTAACTGACTGAGCCACCCAGGTGCCCCATAAATAAAATCTTAAAAAAATATATTCACACAACTAAGCAGAATGTTAAAATCCAAAGTTTTCTGGTAATCCTATCAAATCACATCTTATTCTATCTCAGTAAATCACCTCACATTTTACCTCAGAGAGAAAACTGAAAATATCAAATTCTCACTTCTCTCTTAATCAACTTATTTGTATTTATAGCATCATGTCCTCCTTCTCGGCAGAAAAAACAAAGATTTTTCTCTCTTGTTTAAAGCTGTTTCCTATAATACTTCTCTAGATCTATTTTACTCTCTTCTCCTAAGACTTTCTTTTGAAACTATAGCTTTGCTTTCATGCTTTCAATTCTTCTTTCTCTCCCAGGTATTTTTCTTCAGTACATAAATGATATAAATTCTCTATCACTTTTAAACAAGACAAAAACTGCGTAAGAATAAACCCAAAAGTTTTTTGGCAAAAACTGCTGGTTGTCTCAAAGTATTTATTTCCCCTTTTTTCTTGAACTTGTGAGTATTTTGCCATTTTATTTTCCCAGTGTTATAGTCTTTCTTATTAACTTATCCATTATCAGAGTTTTTATTTCCAGTTATAGTCTATTGGTTCCCAAATCTACATATCAGCCAAAACATCTCTCTTGACCACACCAGTCTATCCATTTGTCTATTGGAATTCTCTATCTGGACATTCTAAAGATACACCAAATCAGTATGTACATAATAGAATTTATTATCTTTCCACCAAAATTTATTCCTCTTGAGCTTATTGTTGCTGACAACATTTACCCAATTACCTAAATCATCCCACACAAAATTTTCACTCTTACTTACCTCCCACATCCAATTGCTCACCAATATTTCAGTTCCAACCTCTTTTATGTCTCTCTAATTCATCTTTCATTTTGATGTTTTTTTGCCTGAAGCATTTGGAGAATGCAACTTCTGGTCCTATTCTCCCCAAATCCTCCTAATTAAAAAAGAAATAACTAGCAAATTTAAACTAGTAATGCATAATAAAGATAATATAATGAATAAATAAAATAATGGAGCAATGTGTAATGAAGTTGGGTTCATACAGGAAAAAAGTTGGTTTCACTTTAGAAAACTCAATGATAGTAATGCACTTCATTAAAAGATGAAAGAAAAAATTAATATGAATTTCTCAATAGATGCTAAAAAAGAATTAGATAAAATTAGATAATACTCAAAGTATTTGATAAAACTCAGTAAGCACATATGATATAAGAAAATGTGATCATTTCCAGCTGGCACTATAACTGAGGTCTCAGAGGGACTCCCACTTTTTTTTATCAGTTCAGCTGTTGTGGGTGGCGGGGCACATAGTAAGAATACTGAATCCTATTGCCTCACTGCTTTCTCTGTAAGACCGTTTTGTGGTGTGAGGAAACTTGTGAGGGAATCTGTTTCAGTGAATATGAGATTCAGAAGGTTGAGCCATAGTGATTCTGGCAGAAGTAGGACAGGCAGAGGAAACAAGTTCATAACCACAGTTAATGTCTATCCAAGGTTGATAAATCACTGCCCCACTGGTCCATTACAGAATAGGACCAAGGAAAGCAATCTTTCACCATCAAGCAGTTTGGTAGTCATCCCTGGATTTGATGCTATAACGGGGGCTGTCCTGTCTTTGTTGATTTGGGAGTCTTAGCAATAGTAGTAGCCAGATCAGCATCAGAGAGGAAAAACCCAGGTTGCTGAATCCATGCATCAGCTGCATCCTGATGCTATAACCATTTTGCCTAAGAGACTACTGAGCAAACACTAAGGTGCATAAGTTGCCTGATAATGAGTGACTCTGTCCACCAGATCACTGATACCATCTTCTGCAGTGAAACGTCTTTGGTGAGCATTTTGTGGCTTATAACTATTGTCACAATGTGAGTGCATTCCAAGAGATCCATGCATATACTTCTTACCTTGAACCACCTCCAATCCTCCAATACTTTTCCTTTTATGTTTGAGAAAATTTGACCAAATTGTTGACTAACGGTCATTAACTAGTTCATAGTTTTTTGCCTCTGATTATCTCTCCTTCTAAGCAAAGTTTACATATGGCTTAGAAACCTTTTCTTCCTCACTGTCCCATGCAATCACTCTAAACGGGGCAATAATGTTGCTCCTGGCTGTGCCAACAAACCCTGTGTAGACATCTGAAACAAGGTTTGATTATTTTCTCCTTTCGTCAACTTCATATTGATTTGTTAGGTTACAGGCAGAGCTGCTGAAAAATGATGCCCCAAATAGTGCCTGAGATAAAAGTGTATTTCTCTCAGATATTAGAGCAGAGGGCGCCTGGGTGGCTCAGTGGGTTAAAGCCTCTGCTTTCGGCTCAGGTCATGATCTCAGGGTCCTGGGATCGAGGCCCGCATCGGGCTCCCTGCTCAGCGGGGAGCCTGCTTCCCCCTCTCTCTCTCTGCCTGCCTCTCTGCCTCCTTGTGATCTCTCTCCCTCTGTGAAATAAATAAATAAAATCTTTAAAAAAAAAAGATATTAGAGCAGAGCTAGTAAAGTAGTTCTGACACCTTCAACGTGTGGCTTTCATCTCCAGCTCCAAGGCATTTGCTCTAATTCTAATACTCTCTCACAAATGAAAAGGGGGGAGGTACAAAAAGAGCATTTATGAATCTTTTTAAGGACAAGAAGAAGGGTATCCATTATTTCTTGTGACATTCCACAGGCAAGAACTTAATCACATAGCTCCAACACAGTTGCAGAGTCTGTGAAATTCAGCCTGCAGGTAGACAATCATGTTCCCAGCTAAAATGGCATCACTATGGAAGGAGGGAGAATGGATAATACAAGACGCCTCACAATTGGCCATGGTATAATTTAAGGGACCTTGTATATTATAACTCAGAAATTCCACTCCATGACATATATCCTTTTGTACATCTGGTTCAGGAAACATCATGATCATTAATACTTACCCAGCATTTAATAAACTACTAAGCACTTTGTATATTATCTCATTTATTCCCCACGGCAGCCCTATGAATGAATTACTTTTCCCCCACTGTCGAGTTGGAGAAATAAGGAATAGAGAGGTTAGCACAGTAAGTAAGAGACAGAGATGGAATATACAGCCTATATAAATCAATTCATGTAGAGGAACATTCATAAAAGCATTGGTTGTAACAGCAACAACAAAGCAAATTAAAAAAAAGGAAAACAATTTNACTGTCGAGTTGGAGAAATAAGGAATAGAGAGGTTAGCACAGTAAGTAAGAGATAGAGATGGAATATACAGCCTATATAAATCAATTCATGTAGAGGAACGTTCATAAAAGCATTGGTTGTAACAGCAACAACAAAGCAAATTAAAAAAAAGGAAAACAATTTAAGTGACTAATACAGAAGAATGGATAAATAAGTTGTGGTACCACATGTAGTGAAACTTATTGTCACAATCAAAATCAGTGGCCATTTTCTGCTAGAAGTTCCATCTGCATAGGGTAATGGAATGAACTACATGCCACAACATGCCACAAAATGGATAACTCTTAGAAAAATATTATTGAGGAAAGAAAAACCAATTGTAAAGGAACATATATAATATGACTACTTTAACGTAAAGTTCAAAATCGATCTAAACAAATATTGGAGAAATTAAAGATTCATGTTAAAACTATAAAGTAGAGAAAATTAATAAATACAAAGTTCTAAATATGTTTGTCTATTGAAGAGAGGGAAGAAAAATGGAAGGTATTTGTAGGAGACTTCAAGGCTAACAGTCATATATATATATACATATGTACATATACATATATATGTGTATATACACACTTTTTTTTAAGGGGGAGAGGGGCAGAGAGAGAGAATTTCAATCAGCACGGAGCCACATCAGGCTCCAACCCACAGTCCTGAGATCACGACCTGAGCCGAAATCAAGAGTCTGACACTTAACTGACTGAGCTACCCAGGTGCCTCTCGTTGCTATTTCTTACTCTGTGTCTCTTCTCTATCCCTTCTACATGTTTTATATGCTTTTCTATGTATCAGTACAACGTTTAATAAAAACAATTCCAAGAAAGCAATAAATCCAATTCACTAAAATTGAAAATTCATCCATATAATAAAAAATAACCATATAAAGTCCTTTCTGCATCTATATGAATTTTGATACTTTATATATTTTTAAAAAATAAATGATTTATAGTATTTTGTAATGGAAGATATTTAGAAATCAAGTAAATCATAACATTGTGACTACACTGCATGTGGGAATGAAGAATGAGAGTCAATGATGACAGACAATTTAAATAACAGGTGATAAATAAGAGAAACAAATGGAAATAATTTAAATGGATAATTGAATGTCAACTGCATTATTTATAAGTTTCATTAAAGGGAATTGTTTACCCAAGCAGAAATTAAAAGAAAGTGTTAAACTAAACATGTCATATCATATCTTTGATGCTAACAAGTCTAAATATTAAAAATATTCTGAAGAAATCACTGTATCCAAGCTATTGTAAATGAAGTAAAACTTCTTATACCAGTATGGAAATTTCAAATACCTCACAGAAGGATCACTTATTTTCTCCATAATTTCCTGGTGAAGAACATCCAATTGTAGCACTTCAATTGTGTCCAGAAGAAGAAAAAAAATTTCTTTCTTTGGTTTTAACCTATCTCCATTGGCAAGAATACCCCTTTTGTCCACATCTATTTGCTACGATGGGAGTGAATTATGCACAAGTTCCTTAGGAGGTACCATCACCAGCAGCAGGAAATCTGAACTGTGATGTATAAATCATTGTCAAGTGGAAAACTGTCTAACATTGTTAGTAAAGAGAAAGCACAAAAGAGAAGGAATGGATTAGCTTAAGGAACCCCAAGGCATTTACCTAACTGATGGAAAACATCATTTCTTTCAGAGAAAAACTTCAGCACCCCAGAGATAAGTACCATCATACAAGAGCAAAAGACTTAAGAGACCTGAGGTGTTAAAAACCTCCTCTGCTACCTCGTCTTGCCTCAGGGATATGCCTGCCTCTATGTACCGAGTATACGCAGCGCTTTAATTTGTTAAGCAATAACTAAATGCCAAACATTTCGCATCGAGTATCTAAAAACCTTTTGAACCATTTTGCAAAGTGGGTATAATCATCTCTACTCCATGAGTGGCAAAGAGGTAGATTAACAAAGTTAAGCAATTTTTCCAAGTTCACACAAATAGTAAGTATGGAATCTGAACCTAGATGTCCCGTACTATAAAACCCACATTTTTCATGTCACCAGGCTGCTTCATGAAGTTGTCTTAAGGTGTGAAAATGATTTTACATTTTTTTTCACATTATGGGATGGCCTTGGGATAGAAATGCTTTCTAAAGATAATTCATCAGCAGAAGGTATAAAATTGTGCCTAATAACACATGGGTTATCCAGCCACATGTCATATTTGTATAACAGAACTTTTCAGAAACATGTCAAAGGTAACATAAGACCAAACACTTGTTTGGAAACTCAGGCCTGCTCATCAACTTTCTAACTTAGTAATTTAGGAGTTAAGAGAGGATTAAGGAATGAAGAGTAGGAAGAGTAGTAACAAGACAATAATTAAAATGGAAATCTGAAATGATGAAATAGATTATACATACTAATGTCAATGTTTTATTGAACAAAGTAAGAGAAATAAACATATTGGACCTTACATAATAAAAATATATCTTCCAAAGCATGCCTGCTGTGGTAGATCAAGGAAGTGTGCCTAGGTAAAAGTAGAAATAAAGAAATAAAATGGGAAATAAAATTATGTTCAGCCTAAACTCACGATCATCAAAGACTTATAGAATTTTTAAGCTAGGAGGGACCAGGGAGATCCTCTCTTCTATATTTATCTGCATAATTAAATAGATGAGTAGGTATGATAGAGCTATTTGGAATAGTACATTGCAGTAAATATTCCTATGAAAATTAAGCACATTTATAGTAAGCATTAAAAGGAAGTCATTTCCCAATGCTCTGAACAATTTAATATTTCCAAGACAAACTTTCTTTCTACTCTAAAAGAAAACTGCCTCTCTGATCAAAACAAGCCAAGTAAACATTTAAGAATTTATCAAGTGCTTTCACATATCTATAGATATAACTTATCTGACTTGTATCATAGAAGCTGCTCTAAAATTAACAAGTCTGCATTTCTTTTTAAATAGGCAATAGGGACTTTAACAAATGTAAAGAACTTTGAATTTGTTAAAATATACTCCAGTGGCCTAAGCTGACATGATTTTTATTCCCCAAATCCTGGAAACATTTATGACTCCAGGACACTAAAGCAGTCATTGTTCATTCCATTTACTTGTCTGGTCTGTGAGTCTAACTTGATCATTAAATTATACCCTTTTACAAGAGCTAGTATAGGGAACTGGTTACAAGCATAGTCTTTTGAATTAGGAAGAACATGGCTAAAAACTTTGGTTTCATCAATTGCCTGGTCTCTCCAGTGTTGAACCATAATAAACTAGATTTTAAAAAATTATAAAATAAGGCTAAAATTAGAACTTACTTTGGTGGAGGGAGAAGGGCCCAATAAAATACACTTCCTACCATTTTCCTACTCTAAATCAGCAGAGAAATGTGGCAAGTTAGCATATAAAGACCAAAATCTCTCTCCTATTATTGATGAAACATGCCTTCATGACTGTGATTTATGTCTATGAGCAAGTGAATGGTCTTCCTGGCACAAAACCACAAGATTAGACAGATTATCATACATGCCTGACCTTCTAAGTTGTACAGCAATGAACACAGTAGATCATACACTGCATGCTAGTTGGACCTCATTCCTGAGAAAGAAGAACTGGGGCACCTGGGTGGCTCAGTGGGTTAAAGCCTCTGCCTTTGCCCCAGGTCATGATCTTGGGGTCCTGGGATCTAGGCCCACATTGGGCTCCCTATTCAGAGGGGAGCCTGCTTCCTCCTCTCTCTCTGCCTGCCTCTCCCCCTACTTGTGATCTCTCTCTGTCAAATAAGTAAATAAATAAATCTCAAAAAAGAAAGAAAGAAAGGAAGGAAGGAAGGAAGGAAGGAAGAAAGAAAGAAAAAGAAAGGAAGGAAGGAAGGAAGGAAGGAAGGAAGGAAGGAAGGAA
>LNAC01000768.1:1073498-1165746 GCA_002007465.1 Ailurus styani
AAAGAAAGAAAGAAAGAAAGAAAGAAAGAAAGAAAGAAAGAAAGAAAGAAAGAAAGAAAGAAAGAAAGAAAGAAAGAAAGAAAGAACTGTCCAGCAAAGCATGCCTAACTTTACCAAAGAAGTCACTCCATCCTCCCTGGTGACAAAAGAGTAAAAGAGCAAGAGAGAACAAGAGAATCACAGAAATAGATGTTCCTCCACAAAGAAGGGAATGTTAAGGGTGGGAAAGAGGTGCCCCTCACACCCACATTTTAAAGAAGTGAAGTTTTAAGTTAGAAAATAAATACAAAGTGCTTAACTTGATAAATTTTCAACAGATATTAAGTTGCATATTATTTTGTATTAAGTTGCAGAGTGTTTTGTATATGACAATATCCTTTGTTCTATTTTTCTTCTTAAAATACAACACTTCAACAATGCCTAAATTGGTAAATGGAGTAAAATAAGTGTTAAACCTGTGAACTACATGACCATTTAGGTTTTTGCTGTTTTCAAAATTTGGGGAAATATTTTCCTCATTAGTATTTCCAGACCCTGCCCTAACAAGTAAAGGAAACTGCTGCTACTATACACAATATAAGATTTATACAGCAAAGTCTAAAATGCTGATGAGAAAGTGATGAGACAGATACTGTTATATCTGTCACACACAAACTGTTAGTGGGAGTTATAATTATTTCTAGAATGCAGTTTTACAATACATATGATGAGCTTTAAAAATTATTTCAAGTATTTTGACTTGATAATTATACTTAGGGGAAAGATCTGAAAAACTAAAAAAATAGGAAAAAATTATTATGAACCATAATTTCACCTCAGGAGTATTTTAAATACTAAAAAAAGAAAAACAACTTAATCCTTTAAGAATATGAGCATAGATTAAACTTTGCTGGTATACTTTATATGCAGCAGTGAAACTCGATCTAATGGAAGAATTTTTTATTAATAGGAGAAATAACTATAAAGTGAAAAAGAAGTTCATGAAATTATATATTCACTTATCCAATAAAATATATTCTATATTTATAAAGTACTAAAGTTTATATAGAGAGGCAAAAGAACCAGAATAGCCAACAAAATACTGAAAGCAAAGAATAGAGTTGAAAGACTGACACTGCCTAACTTCAAAACTTACTATAAAATTATAGTAATCAAGACAATGTGGCATAAATGAAAGAACCAACAAACAGATCAATGGAACAGAATAAAGAACCCAGGATTAGATGCACATACAGATAGTCAACTAATCTTTGACAAAGGAGCAAAGGTAATACAATGGAGCAAAGATAGTCTTTTCAACAAATGGTGCTAGAACCAGTGGACATCCACATGCAAAAAATCGAGTCCAAACACAGACTATACTCCTCACAAAAATTAATCAAAATAAACCATACACCTAAATGTAAAATGAAAAACATATAAAACTCCTACAATATAACATAGGGGAAAATTCTAGATGACTTTGGTTGTAACAATTACTTTTTAGATACAAAAACCAAAGGCAAGTCCATGAAAGAAATACTTGTTAAATTGGTCTTTATATTAGAGTTAAAACCCTCTGCTCTGTGAAAGGCACTGTCAAGAGAATGAGAAGACAAGCAATAGAATGGGAGAAAAAAAACTTGTAAAACACAAGTTTTACTTTATCTGATAAATGACTTGTTACCAAAAATAAACAAAACTCTCAAAATTCAACACTAGGAACACATGGCCTGATTAAAAAATGGGTAAAGGTCTTAACAGCCACCTCATCAAAGAAAATATGCAAATGGAAAATAAATATATGAAAAGATACTCAGCATCATATGTCATTAAGGAATTGTAAATTAACACAACAATGACATACCACCACACACCTATTAGAATGAAGAAAATCCAAAATACTAATAACCAAATGCTGGTGAGGATGTGTAGCAACAGCAACATTCATTCTTTGCTGGTGGGAGTGCAAAATGGTATGGCCACTTTGGAAGACAGTTTGGTGGTTTCTTACAAAACTAATCATACTCTTAACATATGTTTCAGTAATCACGCTCCCTAGCATTTACCTAAAGGAATTGAAAAATTATGTGCACACAAAAATCTGCACATGAATGCTTATAGAAGATTTATTCATAATTGCCAAACTTCGGAAGCAGCTGAGATGTCCTTCAGTATATGAAAAGGTAAAAAAATTGTGGCACATTCAGCACTGGGTATTATTTAGCATTAAAAAGAAATATGCTATTATTAAGACATGAAAAGACATGCAGGAAACTTAAACACATATTAATAAGTGAAATTACTAAGCCAATATGAAAAGACAACATACTATATGATTCCAATTATATGACATTCTGTAAATGGCAAAATTATGGAAATGACTAAAAGATCAGTGGCTTCCAAAGGCTAGGGAAAGACAGGGATGTGTAGGGGGAGCACAGAGAATTTTTAAAGCAGTGAAACTATTCTGTGTGGTACAATAACAGTGGATACATCACATGTATTTATTAAAATCCATCCATAGAATACCAAGACTGAGCCTTAATATAAACTATGGACTTTTGGGGATAATGACTTTCAAGGTGGGTTCATCCATTGTAACAAGCATACCACTCAGGTATAGGATGCTGTTAATAGGGGAGGCTGTGCATATGTTGGAGCAGGGAGTATATGGGAGCTCTCTGTACTTCCACTCAATTTTGCCGTGAACCTAGAAGTGTTCTAACAAGTAGTCTACTTTTGAAAAATAAAATATGGATTTTAATTCGATATAGCATTCCTATTGCTTTATTTTCTTTAAAACATAATAAAAACATGCATAATGTGATGTATTCATTTCACTATTTAAATTCATATTTCCACTTGACCTCTAAGCTGCAAAAATAACTTTAGACTCCATCTCTAATTAATTACTCAGTTCCTGGTAATATTTAGTGTCAATTAGTCTTTGATGTTTCAAACTAGAAAAAAAACCTGTGTTAAGAAAACTTTTACCCTTTCTGCCATTTTATCTTTCAAACCCATCCTTAAACAGGAAAATAAGCCATGAGAGCTTTACTTGTCATAGTTTCAATTTCAACTTAAGCAACACTAAAATCACTAAGACAATATACACAATGTAACTCCCCCCCGCCCGATATTTTAAATTGATGGTTCTCTCTGTTTTCTCTTAAAACATTACAAAAGTCATCCGGAAGACAATTCTTTCTACCATCTTCTGTTATACAATTCTCCCATGACATTTTAATATGCAGATTGTAACGGTAACTCATTCCCTGGTCCATTTAATGAGATTATTGCTATTGCTTGTTCAATAAGATTAAAAAAACATCTGCGGAACTGTTGTCCATTAAAATCCTGCCTACTAACCTCATAACTTGGGGCAGGGGGAGGTGTGGTGGTGAATATGTTTAAATACTTGCAAACTAGAAAGAATGAATCATTCTGGATTATACGCCATATACTAAGGTCTTTATTTAGTGTGCGCAAAAAGTATTCATTAAAGATAAATACTCTGAGGAACTAGAAAGCTTTTCAGCAGATAAAGTCCTGTCTGCACAATACAGAACAGGCAGTCAGGATGATGTGACATTGATGTTTCTCATATTTGCTTTCTGTCACACTGAAAATATATTCTGATGTGCTTCTTTCTCAAATAAAGGGCAACAATATCATTGAAAGAATGTATATGATAATTAAACAGCTGTATATATTGTATCTTCTACTTTCATTTTGAGTGATGAACAAAATGCTATCTGGAAACAATAGTAAGACTTAAGAAATGGAGGGAAGAAATGTGTTCTATTTCCTGATGTAGCCAAATGTTTCTTGGCAGGATTAGGGACAATTCAATTATTCGTTATTCTTCCATTTATTCATTCATTGAATGCCTAGCATTTGGTGACTTATGGTTTATGTTCTACAGAATATAAAGAATGTAAAGATATGGTACCTGATCTCAAGGGATTCACAATCCAGCTATAGAAACAGTAATGCAAAAGTCGTATAATAAAACATCTAAAACAGATGAGTATGGACCACAAGGTTTGCATACACACACAAATTAATGAAGGACAAAAGGATTGTGATAAAGAGGATATAGATATTTAAAGGAGAGAGAACGCGGCAAAACATCAGTCAAATTTTTGTTTAGGAAGTATAAAATAAATTTACAGAGTTGGAACTAGTGTGGCATGAAAAGGAAAGCTGAGAAATAACGTGAACAATGTAGGCAAAGTACAAATTGTGAAGACATTTATGTGCCAGATTAAGAACCATTCCTTTTTTTTTTAATTTAAAATGGTGGTGAACTTTATTATTTAAGAAATCAATGTGTTTTGAAAGAAATAAGGAAATAGAATAGCATGGTAGCTACCTGTTCCAAATCACCTTCACTATATATAGATTTATGTATTTAAGTCCTTCAGGATCAAGCAATTTCTCTATGCCTAATTGATATTTGGCAATGTTGAATGCATGTTCCAGTCGCTGTGCGGCTGACTGCTGGCAAACCACATTATTCCAGTCAAACAGGTCTGGCCTATGACTGTGGATGAGAGCAAGAACCATTCTTTTGCACATGAAGGAAACCATCAACAAAAAGGCAACCTACTGAATGGGAGAACACATTTGCAAATCATATACCCAATAAGGATTTAATAACCAAAACAGATAAAGAACTTACACAACTCAATGCCAAAAAACCCCAAACAATCCAGCTAAAAAATGGGCAGAGGACCTGAATGGACAACTTTCCAAGGAAGATGTCCAGATAGCCAACAGACACAAGAAAAGATGCTCAACATCACTCATCATCAGGGAAATGCAAATCAAAACCACAGTGCCTTACACCTGTCTGAATGGCTACAATCAAAAGACAAAAGAATAACAAGTGTTGACAAGGAGGTGGAGAAAGGGGAACACTCCTACACTATTCGTGGGGATGTACATTGGTACAGCTCCTGTGGAAAATAGTATGGAGGTTCCTCAAAAAGTAAAAATAGAATTACCATATGATCCAGTAATTCCACTACTGGATATTTACCCAAAGAAAACAAAAACACTAATTCAAAGAGATATATGTACCTCTCTGTTTATTGCAGCATTATTTACAACAGGAAAGATATAGAAGCAACCCAAGTGTCCATCAATAGATGAATAGATAAAGAAATGTGGTATGTATATAATGGAATAGTACTCATCCATAAAGAAGAATGAGATCTTGCCATTTGCAACGATGTGGATAACCCTGAAGGTATAATGCTAAGTGAGATAAATCAGTCAGAGAAAGGCAAATACCATATGATTTCACTCATATGTGGAATTTAAGAAACAAAATAAATGAACAAAGGGAAAAAAAGGACAAACAAACAAACAAACAAACAAAAAAACCAGGCTCTCAAATACAGAGAACAAACCGATGGTTGCCAGAGGGGAGGTGAGTGAAATAGGTGAAGAAGATTAAGAGTATATTTGTCTCGATGAGCACTGAGAAATGTATACAATTGTTGAATAATTATAATGTACACCTGAAACTAATATAATGCCGTATGTTAATTATACTTGAAAAAAAAGAACATTTTTCTAGGCAATGGGTAGTCTGGATGATTTATGCAAAGTAGAGCTTGCGCATTTAAACTTATCTATTTAAAGAGATAATATATGAAACTTGAAAAATGATTTGATAGTGCGCTGAGTCTTTTTAGGATGATTATTGAGACATCCAAATTAGCTGGAGAATAATAATGAAAGACCAAAAGCTAACCATCAACCCATCCCTATGATTTCTCTTTAAGAGGCTGGTGAACAAGCCTTAAAGGATGCATAATTAACATGCTGCCTGTACTAACACTGGCAGTTAAAATACAGGACACCCAGTTTTCATATAAGCATTGAATATTTCTTAGTATAATTATATTCTAAATAGTATATGGGACATATTTATACTGAAAGAGTAATATTTGTTGCTTATCTGAAATTCAAATTAAACTGAGCAACCCTACCCAGAACACAGTCTTACATGGGGTGAATAATGTTACTGCTGCCATGAGAATCCTAGAAGTTCCCCCATTTCTCTCCTTCCTAAGCTAAAGGCTAAATGTGAATGTTTATGGGAATGGGGGATACCCAAGTAGCATCTAAAAACCTGGAAGATAGTCCCTTGGTGGAAGGACACAGATCTAGATGATTGGACAAGTTTTCTGTTTTCTGTAAGAAGAGGCAAAGATGGTAACTTCTTTGCAGAAGAAGATCCCTAGATAAAAAGAAGATACATATTCCTATTCCTTCTCTATGTGTTCTATGTGTGGTTGACCTATATAAAAATACTTTCCAAGAATTTTTATTGATTGATTATTTATTTATTTATATTTTTGGTAAGCCAAGGCAGTGATATAATTATGAACAGGGAACCAGCCTGCTTTACTTGAAATGCTAGCTCATTCTAACAGGAAACCCATCTTAGAGAACTGTTGTAAGCATTAGTCATTATACATAAAGACCTTTCAAAAGTGCCAAGAGTCTAGTAAGTACTCAATAATTATTAGCTAACTTATTAAGATATTGGTAAATACATGAACAATTGGGAATTGGGCTATCAGAGTGTGTAGGAACCAAAAGTGGAGCCTGAAGCTAGTTCTGCTTGGACAATTCAGTAATGGGAGACAAGATTCTGGATTTGCTTAAACAAACATAACAGAGCTTTTAATCACTTGACCTCAAAACTCTTAACTGATATAGAAATATATTTTATTTAATAAGTTTACAAAGTTTATTTAATAAATTATTTAATAAATCCCATTAAAGGAATGGTCAGTTGCAAAACAATTGAAGATGGTGTCATTGCTAGCTTAATATTTAATACTAAATTTTTTGTCATCAAATAATAAATTTGGCTAATCATATGGTAGCCATTTTTAAATAAGGTAAATACTCATTTTAATAAACACATTAATATCATTAGTGTATATAAAGCTAGTAACAAAAACAAATCTATGTTATCGTGAATATCAGGAATTTTCCATCTGGGGTTATATCACATATCCAATGTATATATTCCACTAGCTCAGATGGTAATTTTTCTAAAGTACCATCTTTGGTACTTAATTTCTAAAAATTAAGATGGTACTTATATGACAACATGGGTGAACTTTGAGAACATTATGCTAAGTTTCATAAGCTGGTCACAGAAGTTAGAAATATCCCATGATTGTATTTAAATGAGGTATCTAAAGTACCAAACTCTTAGAAGCAAAAAATAGAATGATTGTTGCCAGGGGCTGAAGAGAAGGATAAATGGGGAGTGTCTGTTCAATTGGTGTAGTTTCAATCGTGCAAGATAAAAATGTTCTGGAGACCTGCTGTACAACAATGTGCATTTGGTCTACAATATTGTATTGTACTTTTAAAAATTTAAAAAGGGTAAAAAATTTTAAGATGGTGCTAAATTTCTAAAAACACTGTGACTACACAAAGAGGTTCGAAGGGCTGAAAAATCTGTTGCAAGAACACAGAAAGTACAAGAACATAGAAAATGCAACAATTTTGGTATCATCTTTCTCTTTTACTCTTTAAAGTAGTTCCATTTAATTGCTTATGTTTGTTTTCTGAGAGGCTACACCTTCATTGTAATAGTGTAGGTCAAGAGGTTAAAACCCACATGCTATGAAAAAAATCTATTCATGAAAGTGAAGATATCTATTTGTTCTTTCCTTACGCTCTACCTCCCCTCACCTTAATTGATAAGTTCATATCTGTATGTCTAATATGATAAAAATTCCATTTCTTCCATTTTATTTAAATGTAATTGGCCTATAACGTTGTATTAGTTTCACATGTACAACATAGTGATGTGATATTTGTATATATTGCAAAATGGTCACCACAATAAGCCTAGTTAACATCTCTCAGCATACATATTTAACAAATTTTTTTTCTTCTAATGAAACACTTTTCAGACCTAAGCAACTTTAAAATATGCAACATGATGTCATTAACTATAGTCACCATGCGATACATTATATCACCATATTTATTTTATAACTGGAAGTTTATACCCTTTGACCCCCTTCACCCTTTTAGCCCACCTCCCTCTTCTCCCCCCCTCCCTCCACCCCTCACCCCTGCCTCTAGTAACTACCAATCTGTTTCCTGTACCTATGAATTTGTTTTGTTTGTTTTTCAGATTCCACATATAAGTGAGATTGTATGGTATTTGTCCTTCTTTGTCTGACTTTTTTCACTTAGCATAATGCCCTCTATGTCCATCCTTATTGTCATAAATGGCAATTTTCCTTCTTTTTTACAGCTAAATTGTATTTTCCTTATCCATTCATCCATCAATGACATTTAAGTTGCTTCCATGGCTAAGCTATTGTAAATAATGCTGCAATAAGCATGGGGGGGGATAAATCTTTTTGAATTAGTGTTTTCATTTCCTTCAGATAAATACCAAGAAGTGGGATTGATGGATCACGTGGTGGTTTAGTTCTATTTTTAATTTTTTGAGGAACCTCCATATTGTTTTCCATAGTGGCTGTACCAATATGCATTCCCACCAACAGTACACAAGGGTTCCCTTTTCCCAATTTCTTCTTCACAATTAGTTTAATTGTGAAATGTCCTACATCTTATATTTATCTTACTTTGCTGCCAAGGCTTCTAGATAGTTGTAGTTTTTCTCTAGAAATTTTTCATCTCTATTGTAAAGCCCTTGAACATCAGCATCTTGCACTTACTCAGCTATAACCTTAAAATTCTGGCATCCAACCATCTCTGTAAATGCTTTTGCTCATCCTAGTAGGTCCTAGAAAGATCACCTTACATGAGGTATCTGTAAGACACATATCCTCAGCTTTTGCTCTTTCAAATAAGAAAGAAAAAAGAAGGAAAAAAATGGAATTTCCCTATAGTTCTCATAACTGTGGCCCAAATCCTTCAGTTGTCACCATAATGAAGAATTGGTAAGCTGAGTGAATAACATGGTATCCTTGTCCTTTTTCCCTAATGAAAAAATAGTAAGCTGAGTTAGTAGGGTACCTCTATTAGAACTTTACCCCAATACGAAGTGGCTGTCCTAGCACTGGACTATATCTTCTACTAAAGCTAATGCTACGCTCAAATTAGCATTTTATGCCTTTTTCATTGCCTCAAAGCTTCATTCTTTATTGAGATTTTTTCAGCTTTATTTTTTTCAACTATATTGAGATATAATTGACAAAACTGTAAGATATTTAAAGTATACAGTGTGATAATTTCATATAGGTATGAAAGTTAAAGAATTCCCATAATTAAAATTAATTAACACATCTATTACCTTACATATTTACCTTTTCTTTATTTGGTAAAAACTCTTTAAGTTCTCTCTCTAAGCAAATTTCAATTATACAGTATTATATAATTATATATTATCAACTGTAGTCACCATGTTACACATCAGATCCTCAGACCTTACTCATATTATAACTGAAAGTTTACACCCTTTTACCAAACTCTCCCAATTTCTCCCACCCTCTAGCCCCTGGCAACCACTTTCCTATTTTGTTTCTCTAAGTCAGTCTTTTTTTTTTTCACATATAATAGAAACTCATAGGTACAGGAAACAGATTGTCTTTGTCTGTTTTATTTCACTTAGCATATTGCTCTCAGATTCACCCATGTTGTCACAAATGACAGGAACACCTTTTTTTTTAAGCTTGAATAATAATTCTATTGTATATAAATAGACAACGGGAGAATAAGTATGGGGATGCATTTATCCAAGGCAACAGTATGTTGTACATAAACACACAGAAGAAAAGGATAAGAAGACACCAGAAGTATACTTTTCATACCTAGATATATTTTATAAGGTTTTTTGGTTCTTTTTGATAGAATTGTCCTATTTCATAATAGTTACTAATTTTTCACTGACATGCAAGTAAGATAAATATATAAAATTGTGGATCTAATTGTAAAGAGTTCCTTCATATTTAAGTGAGTTTCTATTACTCTGTGTTAGTGTGAAAAATGTGAAAAGAATTAAAAAATGTATTATTATGTATATATATTGTACATATATACATATATAGCATAGAGGGTATATAAATGTATATTAATATACATCACATTTTCTTTACCCATTCATCCATCAATGGACACTTAGGTTGTTTCCATATCTTGGCTATTGTGAACAGTGTTCCAATGAACATGGGAGTACAGGACTCAAAGAATCGAGACAATAATTTCATTTCCTTTGGATATATATGCAGAAGGGGGATTGCTGGATCATGTGATATTTCTATTATTAATTTTTGAGAAATATCCACATTGTTTTCCATAGTAGCTTTACCAGTTTACATTCTAGCCAACAGAGTACAGGTGCTTCCATTTCTCCACATTTTTGTCAGCATTTGTTATTTCTTGTCATTTTGATAATAGAAATACTAACAGGTGTAAGATGATATCTCGTTATGATTTCGATTTGCATTTCCTTGATGATTAGTGATGTTGAGCACCTTCTGATGTATCCGTTAGCCATTGTTATGTCCTTTCAAAAATGTCTATTCAGATCCTTTCCTCATTTTTTAATTGAGTTATTTGGTTTTTGCTACTGAGTTGTGCAAGTTCCTTGTGTATTTTAGATCCCAACCCCTTATTGGATATGTAGTTTGCAAATATCTTCTCTCATTATATAGGGTGGCTTTTCATTTTGTTCATGTTTTCCTTTGCTGTGGAGAAGATTTTCAGTTTGATCAAATCTCACTTACTTAAAAGTTTTCTTGCCTTTGCTTTTGGTGTCAAATCCAAAAAATCATTGACCCATGACAAGAAAATTACCCTCCATGTCTTCTAGGACTTTTATGTTTGTAGGTCCTATGTTCAAATTTTTAATCCACTTTAAGTTGATTTTTGTGTATGAGATAAGGATCCAGTTTTTCATTCTTTTGTATGTGATTGTCCAGTTTTCCCAACACCACTGATTGAGAAGACCAGCATTTCTCCATTGTATCTTCTTGGCTCCTTTGTCAAAATTGACATATATGCATGAGCATATTTCTGGGTTTTCTACTCTGTTCCATTGATCTATGTGTCTATTTTTACATCAATAATATACTGTTTTGATTACTATAGTTTTGCAATATAGCTTGAAATCAAGAAGTGTAACATCGTTCTCTCTCAAGATTGCTTTGTGTATTCAAGGTTTTTTGGGTTCCACACAAATTTTAGGATTGTTTGTTCTATTTCTGTGAAAAATACCATTGGAATTTTACATGGATTACATTAAATTTCTAGATTACTTTGTGTAAAATGAATAATTTTCATGATACCAGTTTTTACAATCCATAAACATGGAATATATTTCCATTTATTTGTACCTTCAATTTTTTTCAATGTTTTATAGTTTTCAGTGTATGGGTCTTTTACCTCCTTGGTTAAATTTATTCCTAAGTATTTTTTTTCCTTTGATACTATTGTAAATGGGATTGTTTTCCTAATTTCTATTTCCAATAGTTCACGGTTAGTGTATAGAAATACAAATGATTTTTATAGTGATTTTGTATTATTTAATGAATTCAATTATTAATTCCAATAGTTTTTGGTAAAGTCTTTAGAATTTTCTATATAAAATATCATGTTATCTGTAGACATGGACAATTTTACTTCTTCCTTTCTGATTTGGATGTCTTATATACTTTTTTCTTGCCTAATTGCTCTGGCTAGAACTTCCAGTATTATGTTGATTAAAGCAGTGAGAGTGGGCATACTTCTTTTGTTTCTGATCTTGGAAGAAAAACTTTCAGATTTTCTCTGTTGAGTATGATACATGCTATAGGCTTGTCATATATGGCTTTTGTTATATTGAGATATATTCCATCTGTACATAATTTATGGAGAGTTTTTGTCATGAAAGGATTCTGAATATTCTCAAACACTTCCTCTACATTTATTAAGATGATCATATAGTTTATAGCTTTCATTTTATTAATGTGCTGTATCACACTTATTGATTTGCAGTTGTTGAACTGTCCTTGCACCCCTGGAATAAAATCTGATTTGATCATGGTATATCCTCTTAATGTATTGATGAATTTGATTTGCTAATATTTTGTTGAGGATTTTGGCATCCATGCTCACCAGGGATATTGGCTTGTAATTTTCTTTTCTTGTAGTGTCCTTCTCTGGCTTTGGTATCAGGATAATACTGGCCTTATAAAATGAGGTTGGAAGTATTCCCCAATCTTCTTTTGTTTGGATGAGTTTGAGAAGAATTGGTATTATTTTTTTCCTTAAATGTTTGGTATAATTTAACAATAAAGCCACGTGGTTCTGGACTTTTCTTTTTGGGAGGTTTTTGATTTCTGATTCAATTTCCTTATTAGTAATTGGTCTTTGAGATTTTCTCTTTTTTCATGATTCAGTCTTGGTAGCTTGTGGTGCTTCTGGAATTTATCCATTTCTTCTAGGTTGTCAAATTTGTTGGTGTGTAATTTTCATAGTAGTTTCTTGTGATCTTTTGTATTTCTGTGGTATCAACTGTAATGTATCCTCTTTTGTTTCTGATTTTGTTTATTTGAGTCCTCTCTCCTTTTTCCTTGGTGAGTCTAGTTAAAGGTATCAATTTTTGTTTATCTTTAAAAAAACATTTCTTAGTTTCATTACTCTCTTTTATTGTCTTTTTAGGCTCTATTTCAATGATTTCTGTGATACCGTTTTTTCCTTCCTTCTGCTAACTCTGGCCTTAGTTTATTCTTCTTTTCCTAGTTCCTTAAAGTTAGGTTATTTATCTGAGGTCTTTCTTTTTTCCTAATGTAGGCACTCATTATTATAAACTTACCTTTTAGAATTACTGTTGTATCTCATAAGTTTTGGTATGCTGTATTTCTATATTTATCTGTCTCAAAATATTTTATGATTTCCCTTATAATTTCTTCTTTCACTCACTGGTTGTTCAGGAGCATATTGTTTAATTTCCCTATGTTTATGCATTTTCCAGTTTTAGTGTTATAATTGAGTACTGGTTTCATGCCATAGTGGTCAGAGAAGATGCTTGATATGATTTTGATCTTCTTAAATTGGTTAAGACTAATTTTGTGTGGCCTAACATGATCTGTACTTGAGAATGTGTATTTTGCTGCTGTTGAATAGGTTCTTCTGTATCCAACTGTTAGGTCCATTTGATTAACATGCAGTTTAAGTCCAATGTTTCCTTATTGATTTTCTGCCTGGATGATCTATCCATTGTTGAAAATGAGGTACTGGAATCCCCTGCTACTATTGCATTGCTGTGTATTTTCTCCTTCAGATCTGTTAGTATTTACTTTATATATTTATAAATGTTCTAACATTAGGTACATATCTATTTACAATTATTATATTCTCTTAAAGAACTGAACACTTTATCGTTACATAACAAACTTCTTTTTCTCTCTCTCTCTCTGAGATTATTTAATGAGAAGTAGCAGTTATTATTACTAGCTGAATGCTTCCAATGGCACTGACTATTTTTACATATTTTTAACAATGCCCAACAAAATAGAAAAGTTGTTGATATTACTGCTTCTAAACAAAATTTGATATAAAAGTTAAGCACCTACTAAGATAACTTGGTTTTTTTTTTCTGTTCTTCAACTTCATACCTATTTTAATTCACTGCTGTTTAAAGGAAAATTGGTTAAAGTAGAATACCCATAGAGCATTATAAGAGCATATTAAATGTAGCAGTAATGAGAGTGCCTACAGGAGAAATTCTAATGATGACAATATTTTTGTGAAACTAGAAGAAAAAGAAAGGATTCATGATTTATTTATTAAAGAATTATAAATTAGGAATTTCAACTTGGAAATGTGAATCACTTTTTTATTTCTGAAAGAGGTTTCAAGCTCCAAATGTCCAAAGCAACTTTTAATCTTTCCCCTCACAGCTGACATTTCTCCCACATTTTCTTTCTTGGTTAAAGGTATCATCATACACCCACTTCACAAATAAAAATCTCATAGATATTCTCTATTCCTTTCTGTTCACATCCCACATTAAATTACTCACCAAGTTCAACTTACTTTACTTCCTAAATATCTGTGCCTTTAAAAAAAAAACAAAACCTGCCATTACAGCCCAAAACAGTATTATCTCTTGCTTATACTGATGTCTCCTTAACTGGTCCTGCACTTCTGTTCTACTCATGTCCTTCTTTAAGGGTCCCAGAATTGCCTTTCTAAAACAGATATGCCAATGTTGGTTCTCTGTTCACAAATTCTCATGATGTCTCAAGGCCTGTTAAGAACCTAGGTCCTGGGCACCTGGGTGGCTCAGTGGGTTAAAGCCTCTGCCTTTGGCTCAGGTCATGATCTCAAGGTCCTGGGATCAAGGCCCACATCGGGCTCTCTGCTCAGCAGGGAGCCTACTTCCTCCTCTCTGCCTGCCTCTCTGCCTACTTGTGATCTCTCCCTATCTGTCAAATAAATAAATAAATAAAAATCTTTAATTAAAAAAAAAAAGAACCTAGGTCCTTCATCTGTTTTTCTAAATTACTCACATTTGGCTTCAAACTAAACAATAAGATTTTCTACATTTTGACATTTCCTCCACACTTTGTACATGATTGCCACCAAGCTGAAGTGGCAAAGTCCCTAGAACTCAGGGACTTTGTTTCACCCATTTATGGATCCATGAAATATACTTTGGTTCAACAGTAATTTTTGTTTGAATTTTTTTACCTCCTATGAAAGTTTTTAAATCTCACTTCTCTACTTGACTAGTTTTGCTCAAACATTCATGATCTCTACATGGCCTTCCAAGTTTGCAGCTTCCTCAAACCCATCTTTTATGCAGCTTCCAGATGGAACTGACCAAAACTCCCTTGCTTAAAATCCTTTAAACTGGTATTACTTGACTATAGGTTAATGTTTGTTCCTTGACATACCACACAACATTCTCTACTAATCACTCCATGCCTCCTTCCATAGTCTTATCTACTCCTATTTCCTGTCATCAGTTTCCTTAATCATCTGGTCCTCTTAATCCTCTATTAGTTGTTCACATTCATCTGCTATTTCATGCCTTGTTGTCCATGCAGTTTTCTGTGTCTGGCATTATCTCTGACTGTCATCTTTCCAGTGTTTAGCTGCAGAAGCCTCCTATTCACCTTTTAAAACTCAACTCAAGACTATATACTCTAGAAAACCTTTCCCAGAGATCTTTTTACCCCTCACCAACTGAACGGCACCAGCTCTGAGGAACTCGGGGCATGATTCTATCACTTTATTTACTTCATTTTATTAAAATATCTGTTTATGTTTCTATCTCAACCAGTAAGTTATACAAGTCTTGAGGAGAGCAAACATGACTTTCGATTTCAAGCAGCACCTAGTAAAGTGCTTACCAGAGAGTGGGTGTTTAATAGATATTTGTTGAACAGAAGTAAATCATTGATCTTACTTGTATCTCCAACTTTTGCACCATATTCCACTATGTTCCTCAAATTTACAATGTTTCTTATATTTGCTGTTTGATTTGCAACCTTTCCTGAATTTATTCCTGTCATTTTCTTCACTGAAAATGTAACCTTGTTCTCAACTGTTCTAGAAAAAAGTACCCAAATTTTAAGACCTATCTCAAATGCCTTTTCTTCCTTAAGGCTTCTGTTGATTTCTTCATCTTGATGCCATTTAATTAAATACCCACAACAGTCTGAACCTTCTCACCACTTTATTTGATAGCTATGTGTTTTAACTTGCTCTTTTCCTACTATATAGTCTGCTTTATAAGGGCAAATTGTTGTTGTCATTTTGTACTACACAGTACATGCCATTATTATTGTTACAGAATAGATGTTTAAAAAATGGTTATTCATTTGAACAAAACATTTCTACTCTCCCTCACAACTTCCCTTAAAATCACAAGGCAGGTAACAATTTCTGTCTCTTCCTTATCATTTTTTGGATGTGCCATTGATAAAAATAATTATAGTTTGGGAACATAGATAACTTGGAAATCCTCCTACAGGTGGCTTTTGTTTGAAAGGTAAAATTCAGAGTTGACCTTAACATTTGTAGATAATTAAAATAGGAATTTTTTTAAAAAGTTGTTTCAAAAAATTCCATATTTTTTCTTTATCCTAGTTTGCTTTAGAGAAGCCATACCATCTTCAAGTCTGTAATGGTGTCTATAGGTTGCTCCTTTACTTACTAGCACTTTCATGATAAAAAATTTTATTCTGAAGGTAGATTTTACAGAAACAATTGAGATGTTTATGATATGAGTAATATAATTCCATTTCATTATATTCTGGTAAACATTTTTTTTAAGATTTTATTTATTTATTTGACAGGGAGAGAGATCACCAGTAGGCAGAGAGGCAGGCAGAGTGAGAGGGGGGGAAGCAGGCTCCCTGCCCAGCAGAGAGCCCGATGTGGGACTCGATCCCAGGACCCTGAGATCATGACCTGAGCCGAAGGCAGAGGCTTAACCCACTGAGCCACCCAGGTGCCCAACATTTTTTTATTAATATAAACATATTATTATTTAATTCTAAATAGGAAAACGTATGATGAAATGGCTTTTTATATCATTTTATTTGCTCTATTGTTAACTATTTTGCTAAAAATTATTATCCAAAATTTTAGTCAAATAAGCAGTTATAATAAAATTCACATGTTAATATTTTGATACTCCTTTAGAAGTTATTACAGGGAAAACTGTCAAAAAGAGAGGGAAGCAAACCATAAGAGACTACTAACCGTAGAGAAGAAACTGAGGGTTGCTAGAGGGGTGGGCAGCAGATGGGCTAGATGGGTAATGGGTATTAAGGAGGGCACTTGTGATAAGAACTGGGTGTTAATATGTAAGTGATGAATTACCAAATCCTACTCCTGAAACCAATATCACACTATATGTTAACTAACTGGAATTTAAATAAACAAAAATATTTTTTACTAAAGTGGATTGGTATATATCATGCTAAGCAATCAAAATCCTATACTCAATTCTGAACTACTACTGACTAGTTGCTGCTTATTTTAAACAATTTCCAGAGTCTCACTTTGCTCGTAAAGAGCAGAAAATGTCTGCATTACCAAATGTGCAGGATTTTAATCACGATTATATAAATAGATCACGAGAAGGCACTTTGAAAAATTAAAAGAAAAAAATACAAATATATAACACTGTTATGAAATCTATTAAGAACTAATTATTTATACATAAACTATTCAATAATTAAATAAGGATTTACTTTGCATGTATTACCTACTAGGCTTGCAGTGCATGTCAAACTAGTAAAATAATTTAAATGACGTACCGTAGGTTGATTTTCTGGGTGAAATCTGATCAAAAGGGCATCAAGAAAATTTCCATCAAATTTTTCCCCAAATGAGCAAAAAAAGTAAAGTCCTACAAAAATTCTTCATCTGCATAAATCAAATAAATGGAAAAGAGATAATCCAATATCACAAACTAGAAAAACTTATAACAAATAATTTATTAAAATGATAGATTTTAAAAAAGATTTTATTTATTTATTTGACAGAGAGGGATAGATTACAAGTAGGCAGAGAGGCAGACAGAGAGAGGAGGAGGCAGGCTCCCTGCTGAGCAGGGAGCCCCATGTGGGGCTCGATGTGGGGCTCTATCCCAGGACCCTGAGATCATGACCTGAGCCGAAGGCAGAGGCTTTAACCCACTGAGCCACCCAGGTGCCCCTAAAATGATAGATTTTAAAGGAAAAGTCAGCCCAGCTGGCCTCCTGATGGACTAATAAGCCACCTCCCCCAGGAACATGATGAATTTGTAAAAACCATAGATAATAACCAAAATTCTATAGGAAAACTGGGCATTTATAAGACTAAGAAGGGGCAGAATGGCTATACTTTGGGGAGAAAATGGTATAATGGCAAAAAGACAAAAGTGCAAATAGCAGGATTTTATACTGAATTAAGAGAATATCAGAAGGAATGGGTTAATGGATACATGGAGATGAACAAATCTCCCAATGTGGTAGAGTGAAGCATAGTAAAGGATGTTTGTGAGAGTTAGAACAGGTATTCTAACAGAGCTGCTTCATATCTCAGTGCAACCATCCAAAATCCTTTATCCTCACCAAATTGTCAGGATACAAGAGTGAATGGACACAGATAAGGTTCTGAGAATAAAGAAACCAATCTCAGACAGGATGGGAAGAACCTGAGACATCCCTACATCATACCAAAGCAAATTTCAAACAAAGCTACTCATTGTGGGGAAGAAAAAACAAAACCGAAATGTAAGAAGCTGTGCAAATGTAATATAGCAATTCTATGATATACAAGACTATAATATCAAAAGGCAAAGTACTGTATCTGAACAAATTATATCTAAAGGAACAGAGGAACTTTCTCAGCATTCACTCATCTTAAAACCCTATAGAATATAAATATATTTGTGTATTAAGGACATTAAAACCACAGCTCAAATAAAGGTAAAAAATAAAAGTGCAGACCCAATTAAGATTATTGCACAATATATATAAAATCCACAATAGAAACCAAGAAAACTATAGTACCCATATAGAAGAATGTCTCTAGATTATCACTCTGAAGATGGATTAAAATTAGGATGTAATGAAGTAATTGAAGAGAAGCAAATAGCTATGGATGATGGATAAAGATGATCCAAAATAAAGATAAGTCAGGTTAATGAAATACAGAAATTAACAAATAGAAGTAGACTTACTCAACAATTAACGTAAGAAATTGTTTTCAGAAATAAAGAGGAGAAAAAATTTCCAAAACTGTAGCTTGAAATCCCACATCATACTTCAGGAAAATTTGTTAAAATTTTTGGTAAAGAATACTGAATGATAACACTAACTTGGAAAGATGTATGCACCCTATATTTATTGTAGCATTATTTACAATAGCCAAGACATGGAAGCAACCCAAGTGTCCATTGATAGATGAATGGATAAAGAAAATGTGATACACACACACACACACACACACACACACACACACACACAGTGGAATATTACTCAGCCATAAAAAGAATGGGATTTTTGCCATTTGCAAGAACATACATAGACCTAGAGAGTATATGTTAAGTGAAATAAGTCAGACAGAAAAAGACAAATACCATATGATTTCATTCATATGTATAATTTAAGAAATAAAACAAACAGACTCTTAACTACAGAGACCTAATGGTTGTCAGAGAGGTGGGTGGTGGGGATGAATGAAATAGACAAAGAGGATAGAGATGAAAAGTACAGGATAGGAAATATAGTCAACAATCTTGTAATAGCATTGTTTGGTGACAGATGGTGACTATACCTATTGTTGTGAGCAGTAAGTAATGTATAGAACTATTGAATCATTATGTTGTACAGCTGAAACTAATATAACCTGTATGTTATACTTCAATAAAAAGTAAAAATTAAGAAAGTAATCCTGAACATTATATTATACACACATATATACATATATATGTACATATATATACATATATACACATATATATATACACACAATGCAAACATCACAACAGTTAATTTTAGAATGTGCTTATCAGCCACTCCTCACAAAAAACCCCATAGTCACTAACAGTCAATCCTCACCTCCTCTCCTACCCCCTACATAATCTGAACATTTCAGACAATGTGATCATATGATATATGGTGTTTTGTGTCTGGCTTCTATCACTTAGCATAATGTTTTTAAGGTCCATCCATGTTGTAGCATGAATCAGTAATTCATTCATTGTGGTCACCAAATAATATTCTATGATAGGAATATGACACATTTTAGTCATCCATTTATTAGATGATAGGCATTTAGGTTGTTTCCACATTGGAACTCACACACACACACACACACACACTGAAGAAGCATGCACATATATGATATATATCCATATATTAAATATGAGTAATGCTTCTATGAAGATCTATGCCAAGTATTTGCCTGAATACCTGTTTTCAATTATTCTGCATATATATCTCAAAGTGGAATTGCTGAATCATATAATAATTCTATGTTTAACTATTTAAAGAACTTCACCAAACTCTTCCCTAGTAACTGTACTATTCTGTATTCCCACTTGCAGCATATGAGAAATCCAGTTTCTTCACCTCTTTATTATTGTCTTTTAAAAATAATTTGGCTACAGTAGTGGGTATGAAATGCTATCTCTTTGTGGTTTTGATTTTCAGTTCCTTTGTGATTAATAATGTTGAGCATCTTTTCATATACTTCTTAGTCATTTGATTATCTTTTTGAAATAGTTTTTACAATTCAATGACCTCAACCTTATAAACTTGTTTCAAAATCTCTTTTCCTAAACTTGGAGATATATTTTAAAGAATTAATATTTTTGTTACCATTAAAGTTCTGCAGTTATTTTCATTGAACCTTAGTTTTTTATAATTTTAATGTTTTTTGAAATTGTATCTAGAAATGTAGTACACTTTTTGTGACAGCATATTCATTTCTGTTTATCTATAAACAGAAACAGTTTTTTAACTACAGGTGATGGGATTTGGATGATTTTTAAAATTACATTTTCACGCCACCTGCACTGCCTGAATTCTTTAAGATAAACACATGTCAATTTTACAATAGATCAAGTTTCTTAAAAAAGAGAGAGAGAGGGGATAGAAAAGAGGGAGAAGGAAGGGGGGGAGGAAGGAAGGAAAGAGAGAGAGAGAGACAGAGGGAGGGAGGGAGGGAGGAAGGGACTCAAAGTAAATATGCCAAGAAGTTGACAGTGGCTAAATTTTCAGTGATGGAAACATTGACTGTTGTTATTTTCTTTGTAATTTTCTTTAATTAAATTTTTTTATATTGATCCCTGACTCCTAAAACAAAATGTTTCTACTTCAGAGTGACAAGTCAGTTAACCGTACATGAACAAACTTGAGTGTATGGGCAAGCTGAATATAATACATTGTAATCAATAAGTGTTTAGAAAAAGACTTCGTATCACATAGAAAATCACCTAAAAGGAATTACCTCTGGGAGGCAATCCAGTGCCCACCCCCCAATAGCAAGAATGCAGTTTGTTTTGCAACTTGACTTTAAAGATCAATCTTGTTTTAGCTCGTAGAGATTATCCATAAAAATTATCCATTAAATGAAATCTCAACTGGACATATTATCAGTAAAATCCAAGGGAAATAATCCTTTTTTTATATATTGGAGTTTGAAGGACCCAGACATGAAAGAACAAAACAAAGAAAATTTTAAGTTTCTTTGGCCTCAGAATTCTCAGTAGAGAATGAATAGACAGGGATTATTTTGTCTTTTTAATGTTATAAATAAATAAAAATGTGTTTTGCTTTAATATATAATTTATTATTTAAAATAATAATATAAAGCAATAAAATATGCATTCCCATAGTTTATATATTTGAAAATTTAGTAGTAACTTTGTTAAAACATTCTTCTGAAAATATTTTAAAATCTTAGCTTCAGTATCAAAGGAGTGACAATGTGGACATTATTCTGAGCATTTACTAATATTTTTTATTATCTATCTCCCATTCTAGATTCACCAGTACCCATGTCTCTGTAAAGAAAACGTTTATCTCGTATTTTGTATTACATTAAATTAAAATGCAGAATATATAGTAAAGATGAGGTATGTAATCATTTTATGTAAAAGATCTTCTTTCCGTTGTTTGATATAAGTGTTGAGACAAACCATAAGAGACTCTTAATCTCATGAAACAAACTGAGGGTTACTGGGGGGTGGGAGGGTAGAGATAGGGAGGCTAGGTTATGGACATTGGGGAGGGTTTGTGCTATGGTGAGTGCTGTGAAAGGTGTAAGCCTGATGATTCACAGACCTGTACCCCTGGGGCAAATAATAATAATAATAATTCAAAAAAAGAAACGAATATTACACTGTATGTTAACTAACTGGAATTTAAATGAAACCTGAAAAAAAGGTCATCTAGATTACTTTTTCATTTAAGCATAATGGTAATTTACATAATTAGGATGTCATTAGTGGAAATATCTTAAATATTGGAATTTCTCAACATGTTTCTTTTTTTTCTTTTTTTTAATATTTTATTTATTTATTTGACACAGAGAGAGAGATTACAAGTAGGCAGNTAATGTTACACTGTATGTTAACTAACTGGAATTTAAATGAAAACTAAAAAAATGGTCATCTAGATTACTTTTTCATTTAAGCATATTGGTAATTTACATAATTAGGATAAGTCATTAGTGGAAATATCTTAAATATTGGAATTTCTCAACATGTTTCAAAACAACATACTGTCTTATCATCATGTACTGCCAACATACTACTGGATTTTAACCACAAAAAGTGACATATACTTTCATAGTTTTGGAGTTTTTTTGCTCTGTGATGACTAAAAATACTCAATATTGAAATACATAACATANCAACATGTTTCAAAACAACATACTGTCTTATCATCAGTGCTGCCAACATACTACTGGATTTTAACCACAAAAAGTGACATATACTTTCACAGTTTTGGAGTTTTTTTGCTCTGTGATGACTAAAAATACTCAATATTGAAATACATAACATATATATCATAGATGTTTACAAATGAAAATTTCAGAATATTGATACAATGTAACAAAGCATGTTCAGAACACAAATCTCCAAACTGTCAACATCCAAGATTATTTTATTTTTCTATTTATTATTTAACAATTCTTGTTACAAATACAGACAGGAGACCCCCAAAACTGTCTAGGAGAAGTTCATCTTAAGTGAAAGAGAGGTAACCTCCTCTACTAACAGAAGAGAAGAATGTAATGTGTTCAGATGGAGGGAGACAGCTGGTTTGATATCTGGAAGATGAGGTTGATCCTTTCCAATGTCTTCTATTTTATTACAATTATTAATAGTAATGTCATCTGTTGAGGGTAGGAGGCTTGAGGAGGTGGAGGTTAAGGGACTGTGGAGAAGCTTAGAAATAGCTCTTGTGGGAAGTGAAAGTAGGTTGCAAACAGTATGAATATAATGAAATGTTTGAGATTTTTAGTTGCTTTTGAGGTAAGTATTACAGTATTCAAAATCTCACCAGCTTCATTCTCCAGAACTTAGTGGCTTTCCAGATGAAGACGTAAGACATTGAATGGGGAGTTGTCCTTGGTTAGGGGATTGCCACACAGGGAGAATAAAATATTGAAGGGGTCAAGAGTGTTTAGGATGTGGGCAAGTGTTACTGAAATGATGTATTGTGGATAGTGAACTGGATGAAGAAGAAAAGAAGGTTTATATTTTGGCAGTCCAGAATTATAAAATTGTTTATCATTCAAATTGTAAATTTATGCTGGTGTTTTAGTGTTAGAACTAAAAATTATTGTTTTTACTTCTGGATTAATGTTTTTGTCTAATGCTTGTAGTATCATCTTTATTTTCTTTACTGCTAAGTATTTTCCAGGATCAATTTCTTACCCCTTTTTGACTGTGAGATAAAACTTCAGAATAGTGCATAAGCTATATATGAACAATTTTGGGAATAATTACAAAGTGGGCAAGTCATAGACCAGTGCCTGTTTCTAGAATCCCTTGCCTGATTTTCATTTGTATTCCTGCCTACTCACCTACTCCTTCTCCTCTTCTCAGAGATAACCCAATATACTGATTTTGTGAGTATATGTCTTTGAAATTATTTTTTACTTTACCACTTACATGTGACTTCTAAACTACACAGTCTATCTGCTTGCTATGTGATAGAAACATACACATTGTATTTGTAGGCAATTTGCTTCTTTTATAATCACTGCAGTTGTAAGATGAATGCAGGTTATATGTAGCTATAGCTCATTTATTTCACTTATCCTTATTTATTCATTATTCACTTATTTTCCTTTATTGGAAAGGAATTTCCTTAATCAGATTTATTGATTGCATGTCCCCCTTGTACTTCTAAAAATTGAGACCAACAGATAGTTTTGGTTTATGTGTGTTATACACATCAAATTTGTCACGTCAGAAATGAAATCTGAGATATAGGTATGTATCTACTACAATAATTTTTACAAGTTTATTATAAAAATCTCATTGCATGGCAATAAAAATGACAATTTCATGAAGTAATTACATTTTGAAAAATTTAATGAGAAGAATGGCATTGTTTTTCCATATTCTGAAATCTCTTTAATGCCTGGCTTATGAGGAGATTACTGGATCCTAATATCTACTTTTCCATTTAATCTGTTACAATAGGCATATAGAAATATATAAAGAAAATCCAGGCTCACACAGGTTTGCAAAAGGTAAACAGAATCCTAGTAGCTTTTAAGGTAATTATATACATTCTTTATGATACTGCATAAAACTCAAAACATGTAAGTTTTTCAAGTTGCAGTGTGAATCTGACATCATTTCTATGAACCTTTTACTCTGTTACTTTAAAATCCATTGATCTTTTTTTACCTCTGAATGGACTGTTATCCACGCATCATTTGGAAACATCACACATCATTCATTTGGAAAATTCAGTTCTTTATAGTTATAAAGGCCTTCCAAGTGCCAACACATTTCATTAAACAATATCAAGAACTCTATTTGTCAATATCACTATCAATCTCATCAGAAAACTTTAAGGAGTAGACAGCTGTCAAACTCCCACCATTGGATACAAGTTTCCTAAAATTCTAACTTATCAGGTTCAAATTTTATCATTGGCAACAAACACCCAAAATTGTTTTCCTTGAAGTGACAGGCTCACTTTATTTTAGAGAATATGTGTGCCAACTACTTAATTCTGAATATCCACAATTTGCATCATATTTTACTATTGAGCAGAAATGAGTTATGCATTCCCTTTTGCTCCCACAGAATATTATAACACATGTACTCAAGGGGGGGATGTTCAATGACATTAAATTTTCTTACTGCTCTTTTGAAGACATTCTTAACTGAAATGCTTTTCCTGCAAATGCATGGCCATGAATAATAGGAGTACTACTCCAGTTTGGTGCCACTGCCATGCTTTGTGTTAGGGCACCAGGGTTTTATCCACCATTACTTTGCATAGTCATTGCAAATATCAACACAATGAGAAAAGCAAAACATGCCTTAATGTTATTATGAAAATAATTTTGACCTTGCAGAACCCCTGAAACTGTTGTAAAGACTTTCAGGAGGGCATGAACAAAGATTTGGAAACCAATGCAATCTGGTATTCCAAGGTATGAATATATCACAATTTACTTAACCTTTTTATTAAAGATAGGCATTAAATCTTTCTGAATCTGTTTCTCTTGATTCATTTTTTCTCCTTATTATATATTTTCCTTATTCTTTGTTTGCTTTGTAAGTTTTTAATTGGATGCCAGATATTGCAAATTTTATCTTGTTGGGAGCTCGAGTTTTTTGTATCCCTTTAAAATGCTTTTGGGCTTCATCCTGACATGCAGTTATTTGGAAGCTGTTGATCTTTTCAAAGTTTGCTTTTAAGATTTGTTAAAGGGTAGCAGAGCAGCCTTTAATTTAAAACTAATTTTGCCCTTCTACTGAGGCAATATTCTTCTCAGTACTCTCCCCATTTACTGGAAGATTTTTTCACTTTGGCTCATGGGGACCTAAATTATGCCTGGATTTGCTTGAGGTCTGGGAATTGCATTCTCTTTTCCTTTTGTATTGTATTTCTTTTTCCTTTTCCTCTTGTTCTTTCCTTGGCCTCAAGTAGCTTCTTCCTGCACATGTGCAAATCAGTAACCAACAGAGGAACCCACTGTAGCTCTCCACAGCTCTCATTTGTACAGTTGTCTTTTTGTACAGCTTTCTCTTCTCTGTACTCTTGCCTGAAAATTCTAGCTGCCTTGTTACAGCAGAAACACTCCAAGGATTTTACGCATTGGTAAATGCCCTCTCCTACAGTACTGGCAGAACCTGTGACATGGTCCTAACAAATAGAATATGACAAAGACAATGGAATTTCACACCCTAGATTTGATTATGTTACCTATGACTCCATTTTAGCAGACTGGAAAGGGATTCTCTTGCTGTCTTGAAGAAGCAATTAGCCATATAAGAACTGTGTACAGACATTGCCGCATGCCAAGAAGTTGAAAACTGACTTTAGAACCTGGGAGAAGCCTCGAGTCAACAGCCAATAAGTCAGGGCCACAGGGAAATAATTATGCAAACAACCTGAATGAGCTTGGAAGCACATCCTTCTCCAGGCTAGCAACAATAGCCAAATATTGGAAAGAGCCCAAATGTCCATCTATTGACAAATGAATGGATAAAGAAGAGGTGGTATAAATAGAATACTATGCAGCTATCAAGAGAAACGAAATCATGCCATTTGCAATGACGTGGATGGAACTAGAGGGTATTATGCTGAGCGAAATAAGTCAATCAGAGAAGCACAATTATCATATGATCTCTCTGATATGAGGAACTTGAGGGCCACGGNAAGAACTGTGTACAGACATTGCCGCATGCCAAGAAGTTGAAAACTGACTTTAGAACCTGGGAGAAGCCTCGAGTCAACAGCCAATAAGTCAGGGCCACAGGGAAATAATTATGCAAACAACCTGAATGAGCTTGGAAGCACATCCTTCTCCAGGCTAGCAACAATAGCCAAATATTGGAAAGAGCCCAAATGTCCATCTATTGACAAATGAATGGATAAAGAAGAGGTGGTATAAATGGAATACTACGCAGCTATCAAGAGAAACGAAATCATGCCATTTGCAATGACGTGGTTGGAACTAGAGGGTATTATGCTGAGCGAAATAAGTCAATCAGAGAAGCACAATTATCATATGATCTCTCTGATATGAGGAACTTGAGGGCCACGGTGGGGAGTCATGGGGGGTAGGGAGGGAAAAATAATGAAACAAGATGGGATGGGGAAGGACACAAACCATAAGAGACTCCTAATCTCACAAAACAAACTGAGGGTTACTGGGGGGTGGGAGGGTAGGGTGGATGGGTTATGGACATTGGGGAGGTTTTGTGTTATGGTGAATGCTGTGAAAGGTGTAAGCCTGATGATTCACAGACCTGTACCCCTGGGGTAAATAATAATAATAATAAAAAAATTCGAAAGGGAATGGGCAATAAAATAAAACAATGCTCATGTTTAATGATTTCCAAAAAAAAGAAGAGGTGGTATATATGTTTATATAAATAAATATAAATATATGATGGCATATTATTCAGCCATAAAAAAGAATGAAACCTTGCCATTTGCAATCACATGGATGGACCCAGAGTATTATGCTAAACGAAATAAGTCAGTCAGAGAGAACAAATATCACATGATTTCATTCATATGTGGAATCTAAGAAACAAAGCAAATGAACATAGAAGGGAAAAAAAGAGAGAGAGATAAACCAAGAAACAGACTCTTAACTATAGAGAACAAACTGATAGTTCCTGGAGGGGAGGGGATGGGGGAATGAGTCAAATGGGTGATGGGTGTTAAGGAGGGCACTTGTGATGAGTACTGGGTGTTGTGTATCAGTGAAGAATCACTAAATTCTGTGTCTGAAATTAATATTACACTGTACATTAACTAACTGGAATTTAAATAAAACTTGTATAAAAAAGAAATTTATATTTGTGAGTTATGGCATGAATGGTGTTCAGGACAAAGATTATGGGCTATTTGACCTGAAGTGTATGATAGATTAAGGAAAGAAGAGAATGAAATGGTATAAAATTTCTTGAGTACCAAGCAAATGCCAAAATTCTGAGTTTTAGAAACTCACTACTTTGGGACTAACTTGAGAGATTTCACACATTTTCTTAAGGCCTTCCAACTAATGAGAGAAGACTGAATTCAGATTCAAGTCAACTTAGTTTAAAAATTGTAGAGGGTAATGCCTGTAAAAGATGAGAAAAGGAAGAATGTAGGTAAAAGAAGGAAAGCATGAAGGAGGGAAATATAATAAAGAGAAAGAACATTCAAAGGCTGCAATAATTTTATCTACATTTAATCTCTCCTTTTAAACAATTTTACCACTCTAGATTTCTCAACTTAATCACATTACATTCTCCTCAGTGATAAATCAAATAAAAACGCCATTCATAGTGAAAATTAAAAAGGAGACAATGTGATAAGGTGACAAAAGGAAAGGCAAATTTATTTTTAAAGGTTAATATCTCATTACAAACATAATTAAAGATACAAGTTCTTGCTTTCAGATGATAATCTGTATATTGTAGCTATATTTATTGTTAATCTACAATAGAAAGTTAGACAGCAAATAGGAGTCATAGCCATGTGGATACTTCGTTAGTAATAATGTATTATTATCTGACACACATAAACTATACCCGAGGGACTTGGTAATATAGAAATATACCAGATACAGACAGGATAGTGAACTCAAGAGTTATTTTATTTATTTTTCCTTATTAGTATTACGCTTCCATCAATCACCATAAATGGTATTACTTTTTCCCAATTCATTAATAAATGTTGACATGATATCTGGCTAGAATAAAAAACAAGAAATATTTTGGCAACATTCTAGAGCTGGCAAAATACTGACAGATAAGTAAAAGTCAAGTTCCTAAAATTATGTTTAAATCCATCAAAATTCATTTTTCGAGTAAATATATTTAAAAAATTTCTGACCTCGATTGGCCCCTGACATTTTCTATTTGCAAAATAATAGAATGGGAAGTGAACTTAGCCAAGTCCCCTTTCCAAAGAAATCATTAACTTTAAAAAATTACTATGAATACTTTAAATGCAATTGAAAAATATATTTTATCTTCAAGTCTCTTTCTATAAACTCTGAAATTGTGAATTTAATTACTCACAAAATAATGCTTACATAATAATATTCTATAAAAGATGCACACTGTTGAGGCTATCACCTGTTCCTAATTTCAACTTGAATTGGGTACAGATTTTACAACATATTCCACTTCTCTTTGCAATTGCAAGCTTTAATGATGCTGATTTTCTTGTTTTATTTAAAGATATGCCTTTATTTCCAGTAGTATAAGACTAAAGTGAGATAATTAACTTTAATGGAACCCATTATCAGGAAACAGAAAAGTAGAATATCTAGATAAAACCTGTTGAAAGTTATATGCTCTCTTTCTAATTACAATAACAGTCAAATGCTATAGTTTTCCTAAGCTGGAAATGTGTGTGTTACATGGAGACAGAGAAAAATGAGATTTTCATACACAGTTTGAGTATATGTGAATGCACTGATTTATTAATGTAAGCAAAAACCAATGCAGTGAAAAAAATCATTCTAATCAGTCTTAACAGGGCAAAAACTACAAAAAATATACTGAGAAACAATTTTAAACAATATGGGATACTTGTAGAGTGTTGATACTCATAGCTTTGCATGCATTTTACATGCAACAAATACAATGATCAGTGATGTTATAAACAAAAGAGGAGGAAGACACAAACATGGATGAATCACTGGCTTCATAACAGAGAAACGAAGACAATCTGACCATATCTTCTGGTTATCTACAAGGGTCCTAAGTAGTTGATTTCAGTATTAAACAAGTATTTATTCGACATCACCATGTGCCACACAAAAAATGATCTGTGGCCAGTTGCAAGCAACCCTTGATTGTTCTACACAACTGTAGTTAACACACACATAGGTCAACATCAGCTGCAGCACATCTTTTCATCAGGTATAATGCAAAGCTTGAATTTGACTTTAGAACTCCCTATTATAACACCGCTGTTTATCTAAAGCTAATGGAGTCACCCTCTTTCTGAAGTTTCCTATGTATAACAACCATGTCTGCATTTTCCCAGTTGTTCCATCTCACTTGTAATAACAGTTTTCTCCTACACTCATCAGAGTCCTTTATTCAGTCATTGGATATTTAATGAATTTAGTGTTGAGTACTGGAGACAAACAGTGATCAGAATACATGGTACTGTACTCATGAAGTTTACAATTGAGTAAGACAGACATTAATACAGTAGCCACGTATTTATTTAACTGTTTGTGCAAATGTAATGTAAAGGAGATATGTAGTATGATATGAGTGCATGGAATTAGGGAAAAGTAAACNGAGTCCTTTATTCAGTCATTGGATATTTAATGAATTTAGTGTTGAGTACTGGAGACAAACAGTGATCAGAATACATGGTACTGTACTCATGAAGTTTACAATTGAGTAAGACAGACATTAATACAGTAGCCACGTATTTATTTAACTGTTTGTGCAAATGTAATGTAAAGGAGATATGTAGTATGATATGAGTGCATGGAATTAGGGAAAAGTAAACTAATTCTTTAGAGTTCACTAACGCTTTCCTGAGAGCACTAACTGACATTTTATTTAAAATGTATCTGGATAAAGGTTACGGGAGGAACGTATCAGGATGAGAGACCTCCCTTATTATCTGATGAAATAGCAAAGAACACCCTCCGAGTACAGTGGGAGGAACAGGTTAAAGGGAGGAAAACTGTGCCTGAAGAGAGGACTTAGAATAGATTATGGTAAATTGGAATAGCCCACAATTCTGATTAATTCATTTATTCACTTATTCTAAAAAAAAAACTTTTGTAAGCTCCACAATGGTATAGGGCATATCTATTTTGTTTACTAGTTAANCTGGATAAAGGTTACGGGAGGAACATATCAGGATGAGAGACCTCCCTTATTATCTGATGAAATAGCAAAGAACACCCTCCCAGTACAGTGGAAGGAACAGGTTAAAGGGAGGAAAACTGTGACTTAGAATAGATTATTAGAGAGGACTTAGAATAGATTATGGTAAATTGGAATAGCCCACAATTCTGATTCATTCATTTATTCACTTATTCTAAAAAAAAACTTTTGTAAGCTCCACAATGGTATAGGGCATATCTATTTTGTTTACTAGTTAAGGATGACCATTTGTAAGGGGAAAGAAGAAATCAAGAAAGAGGAGTAAAAAGTGTAAGAACATTGAGCAAACTCTTGTGGTACAGGTCACAGTGAGGACACCAAATTCAATGGAGACAGTAAGTTCAGTTCTAATCTAACTCTGGGCAAAAAAATGTTCCCAAATGCTCTGTGAGTGTTGCTATCAGCCAAGACACTTCCTGAAAATCAAATAAAATGTTTCTTGCTGATGTTGCATCTATAGCCAGTTCCATGCTGTTCTGGAATTTTTTCCCTCACTTTATGGATATAATTATATGAATTAAATGATTATAAACCCATATATAATAATCGCATGTGTGAATTTTTGTATATATGTCAAAAGTTTGAAGATATTTTCACTCACAACTTTTAAGAAGACTTGAAAAATTGAAATGTCTAGAAGGTAGGTTGGGAGAAGCATGGGTATTAGGTAGTTGAGTATATAAAATTCCAAATTAAAAACAGGCATTCAGTGTGTGTAACTGTAATTTTACAACAAAAGAGGCATAACTGTCCCTTATTCCACTTAATAATTTAAAATAATTGGCCTATATAGAACGGCAGGTTAAAGGCTTTCTGTCAGTGTGCCTCGTGGCTCATTTCAAACACAAGAACAGAATTAATATAAAGAAGTATAAAATGAAATTTAATATCTATAGTTTTTTTGTAAATTCCTTTTTAAAAAGTTGCAATTCATGATTTAGCCTGTAGAAATTTTTCTATAGTATCATAGGTATTAGTTTTCTTTCAATTCTCTTTATTCCAGAGAAGATATTTTACCTAGGCATATAAAGTACTATTTAAATTCTTCTCCAAAAATATGATTCAACTGTAAATGTATCATCTCTTTTAATATTATATACAGTATGTTGTATATTCTGTAATAAAAATAATCAAATTTCATGTACTGGCTCAATAAACTTCATGTTTCCCTGGGGTTTAATGCATTTACTTTGTATAAATATAAAGCATATTAATATTTTTAGTGGTTAATATAGCTTTTAAAGAAACTAGTTCATTTTCAATGCTTTTAAACCACCAAAATTAAGCTATATGGGAATTTCATCTCTATTAATCACATTGTAGGAGTGTATTAGTCAGCTTGGGGTACCATAAAAAAATTCCATAGACTGGCAGCTTAAAAACAGAAATTTATTTTCTCACAGTTCTAGAGGCAAGGAAGTCTGATACCAGGGTGCCAGAATGGTCGTGTTCTGTTGAAAACTCTCCCTGGTTTTCAGACCATGCCTTCTTACTTTATCCTCAGATAGAAGAGAAAGAGGGCAATCTGGTATCTCTTCCTCTTCTAATAAGTGTGCTAATTCATCATGAGGGCTCCACCCACATGACCTCATCTGAACCTGATCATCTCCTAAAGGCCCCACCTCCAAATACCATCACATTGAAGGTTAGAGCTTCAATATATATAATTTGAGGGGAAGACAATTCAGTCCATAACATTAAGTTTTATATTCAGAACTCCCAAATCTGGGACAAGAATGACATATATATGTAATAACCAATGGATTAAAAATTTTCCTTCCAATGCCTATCATTTCATCCATTAGCACCTACACAAAGAAAGAAGAAAAAAAGAGTTGCTTATATGAAAATATATAGAAATTCCAAATAAATTTTAATCATTGTAATGTCTACATTTGCATACCATTTTATAAATGTCAAAGTGCTTTGTAAGATATTGTCTTCTTACATAACTAAAGTAATACACTTGCTTTAGACCTTTTCATTTTTTCCCTTTTAATATTCACACTTAAAAAGTCTGTTTCTTAGGATTATAATGTTGTTTGTGGTTACTTAAAATCCAAAGAAATAAATAGACAGGTCCCCTGCTATGAATCTTTGCTCTTTCAAAGCTGACATGAATATAACCTGTCACATTAAAGGACATTTTGAGTTGATATGAAAACAGCCAAGCAATCCTCTTACTAAAGATCTCCCACACATAATCCTCTCTCATGTGCAGATGACAAACTGACCTAAAGTTCCAGTTTTGAGCAGAGGCCTGCTCTTTATGACATATAGGCAAAAATAATAATTTTTACCTAAAAGTTCACTCTTTACACAAAGAATTAGTCTTTGATGGATATTTTATTTGATATATTTCTGTGGAAGATTAATGAAAGAGTACATGACTGCTTCTATCTTTTTATATCTGAATAATTTAATATTTATACAGAGTGAAAATTGACAAATGCAAATAATCAGCCCTAAACATTATTGTATTTTAGTGAAAAGTAGAATGTGTGAATTTTCTTCAGCTGCTCTTCACAGTTTCTATAAGCACATCCTTATCAACGAATATTTTGTTAGTATAATTTTTTTTACATCAGTGAATCTCATACCACAATGATTCGAAGTTGCTGTATGATTTGAAACTTTAATGATACCTCTGAAAAGAAAGGTCATTTTGGATACTTTTTACCACATTGTGATTCCAGGGGAACTAGGAAATAACGCAATCCAATTAAAGAAATAAAATGATTGGAGCATATATTTAAAAGGCTCTTGTGTGGAAGTATTAATGTAAAGAGAAGAATTAGCATATTTCTTCCATTTATTTCCTAAGAAGGATTAGAGACATAAAGTAGCTGGCTCATTTGAAAGTCATTCAGATTCTTAGAAAATGCATGAATCACACAATTTAATTTACAAAGGCTGAAATGCTGTCATTCTTTTACTTTATAGTGGATAATCCTATTTCTAGATACATAAAACTGCTTAGAGTACATTTTGATTTAATAGTTGAGGAGTAAAAAATTTAGTGACATCAGTTTACTAATTTATTTTTCTAATTAAATTGTCTTTAGTCTTTATTGTTTTTAGAAGATCATTACGTTAATAAACGGGCATAAATGGGAGATAATCATTATTATGTTAATTCCAAAGATGAATGAAATCATGTGTCAAAAGCAACAGATTTACACTTCTTGCACACCCAACACATTAATAAAAAAAATTTAAAAATTATCAAAGTGGTCCTTTGCTTTCAGAAGACACGATTAAAAGTTAGAGATTACTTGATTATACTTCATATGGTTAGAAAATTAAGAGTCAAACAGTGAGTTTCCTGAATAAAATAATTATGCTGTTGACCAAGTGACTTGCGTTGTCTTATTTCCCTACTCAGTGCACTAGACACTCTGTTTCGCCTGCCCCGTTCTTCAAGTACGCTCATTATTCCTATGAATAGGAAGTCCCTTCCAGATGTTGAAAGTCACATAGGAAAGTATATTTATTAAAGAAAGTAGTCAAGGCTATGGAATCTTCTTGGCAATCACTGATCTGAAATATCCAGTGTGTGACAAAGGTTTGGATTGAAATTCTAGGAGCCAAGGAATTGCCAAACCTAATGTGAATGTTCCTACTTGGTTTTCAACTTATATTTAAAAGATGTGAAATTATTTTACATAGAAACAAGTAGGATGGTGTTAAGATAACTGCAAAAGGAATCAGAATAGAATGTGTCAGATTCTGACTCTCAGAATTCTGAGTCTGAGGGATGTGCCGGTCTTGCGACCCTGACCGATGACTGTCTTGCCTCTCAAACTGTTTCCTGGTCTGTTACATGGGGAAGAAATCGCCTACCTCATTAGATCGCTATGAGGATCAAATGGGAGAAGCTGTGCTTGCTTATTCTGTGCCATCTAAAAACACAGATGTGTAATGAGAAGATGTAAGTCTTATATACTGTAAATTTCACTACTGTGAGATAATAAATTTATGATGATACATACATCATTTCTTAGATTTTAAGGGCCAAGAAATGTCTTAGATGTGAAGTTACTATATCTAGTTATTTTGTTAAATGTTTCTCTGACATAAATAACCCCTAATTAATTTCTACTATAGAATTGTGGCACAGATGATTTTTTGTGCAATAAATTGTCAATCTTGAGTTGCTTTTCAGAAGTATATGTAGCTATAATTGAAAATGTACAAAGATTTTTGTTTTTATAGGGCTTATTGGCCTAAATGCATCAACATCAAATGACACTAGCATGAATATAAGCCAGGCAAAATGTATGAGTAGAGCAGGAATGAAGACATGTAATAGTGGGTTTTGCAAAACAGTCATGAGACACCCTTCATTCACATTGTATCTTTGCTGTCCCTGATCACATCATCACCTATACCATGAAGCTCATAATGAAGAACACACACACACACACACACCCCAGGAAAAAGCAAAAGGGAAAAAACAAAAATCACTGTACTTGAAAACTGACTATTCTCATGTGTGAAACACTTAAAATATTAATATTCTGAATACCAAATTTTAAGATAACATCCCTCCACTATGTACCGGAGACCAAGCAAGGTTTTTGCATGCATTATATCATTTAATTTTCACATATGCAGGAACTGAGACTTTAGACACGCTGAGAAACTTTAGACAAAACTAGAAGAGGCAAAGCAATGTTCTTCCATAAATGCCTACCAAAAAGCAAGAGCCTTCCATCACTGGGGTGTACAGATTTCAATTAGCCAGCACTCTGTCTTGTTTTCAGCTGTCAGTGGTCACAAAAACCGCATCTCAGTCATTATTGCACAAAACTAATACAATATCATAGAAAGGATTCATGTGTCTATTGAACTTTAGAGCTTACATCTTCAAACATGGTAATAACTGTCAAGTATTCCATTATTATTCCCTTTAGTAACTGGAAAGCTTTAAAATAAACCAGTTTGGAAGTGTCTATGTGGTTTAAAAAATGGAAAAGAAAATCAGACAGAAAAACATATTATTTGAACATTGCCAAATTCTCCAGGTCTACATTTTCAAATAGATGGAATATAAGAAATGCTACTTACTTTATCTTCTATAGAATGACCATCTTTTGTGAGATCATTTAACTAACGTCTGATTTTATAGTATAAAAATGGTGGGATTAAAAGTGAATACTTTAAAATATAGAAATGTATCAAATTAACATATTTTATACTTTATATGATGTTATATGTCAAATATATTTCAATAAAAATCTTTTTTAAAAAGGTAATAATAAAAAGTAAAAATCAATTCTTAATCCCTTTGCCTCTCTTCTCAATTAAGCACTGGTTTACAAATGAGTTTTCTCCACAAACTATTAAAGTTTTACAGGAAATCATATGTTTCAACCCTCAATCTCATGAGGGCTAGACAGAGTTTATATTAAGCTCTGGAAATCTAAAATACCATGACATTGTTTGGAAGTTTAAGGAAAAAAATAATAACACAGAAATTCCAGATTTCCCAGAAATAAAAGGGAAGGGGAGATAAAGATTGTCATGGCCCAGTTCAGGTCCCAGGAAAGTGACAGGTCACAAAACTCAGAATAAAGTAGGAAGGGTGCCTGGCAGCTTAATTTTCTGTCACTGGTATCTCATCCATGAAAGAGAAAAAGTACTTCAGGCTTCCTTCTAAGGGGAGAACGGCATGACAGAGAAGAAAACAAAGTATCTGTTGCTTTCTGGGTTTATATCTCCAACAGTTTATACCTATTAGGGAGATTATACTGCTTATATTTGAAGAAAAAAAAACACTGGGACAGAGAAATTGTCTTTGAGAAAAAATCATGACAAATAGAAAGAAAAGCGATAAAAAGAGAATTAGATGGGATCTGTAGAGCATTGCCTCATGCTTCCCTGGTTGGATGCCTGGGGACGCATTAGAGATACGGAGTCTGAGAACAAAGGAGTCTCCACTCTACTTGCTGGGTTAGAGACCCAGCGAGACAATAATAGTGCAGAAGAAGGAATGGTTGAGTGAAAGCTTGCACGTGCAGTAGGGGGTCATTGACAGCTTACATATGTCAATGAATACCTAAGGGGAACAGATCTTCCTCTACTCCAACACACGCATCACCTCGGATCTACATGTGCTCCTAGGATTTAGTTTCAATTCCAGGGAAAGGAGGTAATACAGCACAAAAATGACCAAGATGATATTTTTCTTTCTTGGTGGAATAGAAATTCAAAACATAAATTGAGTTTGGCTCTAATTATAATTGTGTTTGTAATGCCTCTCCCTCCTTCCCTCTATGATAAACTCTGAACCTCTTGAAAGCAAGCTGCATCTTAATCATTTTATGTTCCATTGTGTGAATTCATCAATAAATGGTTGACAAATAAAAAAATAGTGAATGAATACAGATTATACGTTAGGAGGTAGAAATATTATCTAAACCTTAAACGCTAACGTTAGAACACAGATTTGTGTTACATGGTGCTTGATGGACTATATTATCTGGAAATATCTTAACAGGTTTTACTTGTCATTTACCTCCCTTCTATGAGTCATTCTAGGAAAGCTATTTTTTTGAACACACAGTCACAGTTTCATCACTTGGTTTCCAATAGTGCAATGAAAGAAGGTACTGGGTGTATCCTAAGTCTCCTTCCTGACAATGCTTTAGAGGAACTGCTGATAAGACTTAGAAAAGACTAAAAATATTTGCATGGGTAAAGGAGACTGAAAAAAATGTATAAAAATATATCTATTATAAATTAAATATAATTTTAGAATTATGGCTTCACTATTAGGCATTGATAAAAAGAGTATTTTAATTTTTTATAATTTAACCATGAGTCTCTATAAAACCTCAAAGAGAACAAAAGTTTTAGTAATATTTGATGGCTCCTAAAATTCAGAGGGTAATTATTAAAACATGTTTTAAACTTAAAATAGCTATTGGACTTCATATTTTAAGCAGTGTTATAAATTATAATCTTATATGATTTCTTTCTTTTTTTTTTTTTGCTCTAAACTAAATTATCATCCTGTGAGTGATGGAGGCCTTGACCAGAACAATCTCAAACAGCCTTAGATTGTTTTATAAGATATCCAATTCCCAGTGGCTCACAGTAGCTTCAGTACTACAGTGTAGAGAGCTGTTATCCCTGGAAGAAGTAGGGCTGTGCTGTAACCCTCTGGGACACTTTATTTGAACTTGTTCTCTTGTCAGAAGTATTTGACTTTTTTTCTCTTTAACAGTCTTCATATGTCTAAGAAAAATTGACCTAATTAAAGCAAAAAGAATATAAGCAATAGCAGCTCTATTTTGCTGCTCCCACCTTTTTCTTAAGGAATAACTGTTCTTATTCTATTGTCCTACTTGACCACACTTAATTATGTTAACAATTGTTACTTATAAAAATTTAAAGGGAGTTTATAACAATTAAAAGGTCTTTAAAATTTTTCTTCTGGAATTATTTAACTTAGGAAAAGGTAAACTGGTACCATATGCAAGATGAGTAAATTAAGTTAAATAAATTTTCTTTAAAACCATGATTTACAACACAAGGCTCGAATTGTGATAGCCACAATGAGAGTGATGGCAAAAATCAGATTATAGGAAAAATATAGTGGATTACTACAACCGCAGTGTATTAAGTATCTGCTGCTCATTCATGATTCTGTGGAGCCCTGTGAGAGTGATGAAAGACATCACAGACGCAACCCAGAGCTTCAAACAGTTGACTTTCTGGTGAAGATGTGACTATGAAACATCAGTGAACAACAGGAGACAGAACACAATGACCACTAAATTACCTGATATAGACAATATAAATATTGACTGAGAAAATTTCAATTAATTTGATGTAACTGTAGACAAGATGAGATCTGAGGCAAGCTTCGGATGATAGGCAGGATTACAATAGATGAATGATAAGAACATTGAAGGTGAGGATGATAAACAATCAAAAGGGGTGGTCAGGTTAAGAACACAGCTGATTTAAGATTCAGTGACATGAGATCAGCTTAGTGCATGGGAAAGTGTAGTGAAATTATAGAAGATTTTCAAAACCATGCAAATTAGTATTACATTAAAAGCTAATGACCAGAAAGATGGCAACTACTTCTAAGTTGTTTAATGCCAGATGGTAATAATGATAGTTTGATGAAGTTGCTAATAAGAGTAGAGAGCATTTGTACCACCTGCTGAGCACTGTCCTGTGATTTTATATATTCTTATTTAATCCCCACAACATCTTCTAAGGTCAGCAATGTTGCCACACCAATTTTACAAATGATGAAATAGAAGTTGCTTTTGGTTATGTAGACTCTAAGAATCAGAATAGAGATTTCATACCAGATGTGTCATAGCAACCACATATAAATGGTAGCTAAAGTTCTTATTAAAAATACAGACAACCTTGGGTAGTATAGACATTTTAACAATATTTATTCATCCAACCCATGAGTATGGCATGTCTTTCCATTTCTTTGTGTCATCGTGAATTTCTCTCATCAGTGTTTTATACTTTCCAGAGTATAGGTATTTCACCTCTTTGGATAAGTTTATTCCTAGATACTTTATTGTTTTTGGTGCAATTGCAAATGGGATTACTTTCTTAGTTTCACTTTCTGCTGCTTCATTATTAGTGTATAGTAATGCTACAGATTTCTGTACAATTGATTTTGTATCCTGCCACTTTATTGAATTCATTTATCACTACGCAAAGCAACCTACAGATTCAAAGCAATCCCCATCAAAATACCAATAGCATTTTTCTTCACAAAACTAGAACAATCCTAAGGTTTGTATGGAACCACAAAAGACCCCAAAGAGCCAAAGCAATCTTGAAAAAGAAAAACAAAACTGGAGGTATCATGATTCCAGATTTCAAGTTATATTATAAAACAACAGTAATCAAAGCAGTATGATACTGGCATAAAAAATAGACAAAGCAATGGAATAGGACAGAAAATTCAGAAATAAACTCAACAAGTATATGGCCAATTAATATTTAACAAAGGAGGTATGAATATGCAATGGGAAAAAGACAATCTCTTCAATCAATGGTGTTGGGAAAACTGGACAGTTACACGTAAAAGAATGAAACTGGACCACTTTCTTTTACCATTAACAAAAATAAATTCAAAATGGGTCAAAGACCTAAATGTGAGACCTGAAACCATAAAAATATTTGAGAAGAGCACAGGCAGTAGTCTCTCTGACATCAGCTATAGCAACCTCTTACTAGATATGTCTCCTGATGCAAGGGAAACAAAAGCAAAAATAAACTATTGGGACTTCATCAAGATAAAAAGTTTCGGCGCAGTGAAGGAAACAATCAACAAAGCTAAAAGAAAACCTACTCAATGTGAGGAGATATTTGAAAATGACATATCCGATAAAGGGTCAGTATCCAAAATATATAGAGAACTGATAGAACTCAACACTCAATACCCCAAAAACAAATAGGCCAATTTAAAAATGGGCAGAAGACATGAACAGACATTTCTCCAAAAAAGACATACAGATGGCCACACATAAAAAGATGCTAATCATCACTCATCATCAGGGAAATGAAAATCAAAACTACCATTCATGAGATATCACCTCACACCTATTAGAATGGCTAAAGTAAAAAAACCAAGAAACAAGAAGCATTGACAAGGATGTGGAGAAATAGGGACCCTTGTGCACTGTTGGTGGGAATGCAAATTGGTGCAGCCATTATGCGAAACAGCATGGAGGTTCCTCAAAAAATTAAAAAAAAAACAAAATAAACAAACAAACAAACAAACAAACAAAACCCTGCTATATGATTCAGGAATTGCATTACTGGGTATTTACCCCCTCAAAATACAAAAAAACTGGGGTACCTGGCTGGCTCAGTTGTTAAATGTCTGCCTTAGGCTCAGGTCACGATTCCGGGGTCCTGGGATTGAGTCTCCTGTTGGACTCCCTGCTCAGCAGGAAGTCTGCTTCTCCCTCTCCCACTCCCCCTGCTTGTGTTCCCTCTTTTGCTGTCTCTCTCTCTGTCAAATAAATAAATAAAATCTTCTTTAAAAATTACAAAAAAAAAAAAACTAATTCAAAGGGATGTATGCACCCCTATGTTTACTGCAGCATTATTTACAATAGCAAATGATGGAAGCAACTCAAGTGTCCATTGATAGATGAATGGGTAAAGCACAGGTGATATCTATATCTATATAGATATAGATATAATGAAATATTTATATATTTAAATATATAATTAAATAATATATAATGAAATATAGAAGTATAAGTACAAAATAGAATGTATAATTATATATAATTGAAATATGAAATATAAATAATATATAATATGTATGTATATATAATGTATACGTATATATTTACAATATTACATGTGTATATAATATACATATATATGAAATATTTATAACAAAATATATATACATATAACGAAATATTATTCACTCATAAAAAGAATGAAATCTTGCCATATGCAATGATGTGGATGGAGCTAGGAAGTACTATGCTAAGTGAAATAAGTAGTCAGAGAAAGACAAATACTATATGATTTCACTCATATGTGGAATTTAAGATACAAAGCAAATGAGCAAAGGAAAAAAAAAGAGGAAGAGAGAGAGAGACAAATCAAGAAACAGACTCTTAACTACAGAGAACAAACTGACGGCTACCAGAGGGGAGGTAGGTGGGGGGAATGAGGGACATAGGGGTTGGGGATTAAAGAGTAGACTTATCATGATGAAAAAAGAAGATAAAAAAACACCGACAACCTTAAACAGGAGGTAATTTATCAGAGTATACAAGAGAAATTAGACTAATCCTAAAAAAAAAAAAAACTGTATTCAGCTAAAAGAAAATACTTTAAGACTCACACTTGAAAAAAATCATGGCTGATAACTTAAGTCTGAATTTCACTATCATAAGTCAGTGTTGCTCAGAATGGAGTCCATCAACTACCTGAAAATTCACAAACTTGGCTGATCATTAAACATTAAAAAAACAGCATAGATTATTGAGTGTATTTAAACCAAATAAGTCAGAACGTATTGGCAGTTACATGAAGAATTGTAGCATATATTAATACCCACAGTGGCATGCAGAGTATACGTTAATTCTTATTATTCTTTCTATATATTATTTCTTTAGATAGATAGATAGATAGATAGGTATAGATATAGATAGTCAGTACTTAGAAAAGACTTAGTACTTAGAAAAGCTATCACCACAACAACTGAACATTCTCCTTTTTTCTGGGAAAATTCTCATGGTTTGCAGGAGAAAAGCTTACCTTTGTTGATTTCTTCATCTATGATGTCTTAGATCACAACCAGGGGTTTGAGTATAGGTGCCTGAATGAATTTCTAAATCAAAAGACTTTCATGTGCTGTTTTGAGGTTTTGGAGAAAATAGGTGCCTACCATAGTCTGACTGCTTCTTCAAGATGACCATCAACAAGATGGCCCTGGGGGGTTTGAGGGGCATGCAGAGTAGATGCTGAGCAGGAGGCCGACTTGTACTGCTTGCTTTATTCCATCCTATCCCTCGGGCAGCTGCACTCTATCTTCTCTACCCTTTTGAATACATAGTACTTAGCTAAAATAAACAAAACTCAAAAAACAAAACAAAACAAAAAATAAAACTATTAAACTTTATAGACATATCATTTGTAACTTAATTTTTAGACACACACATATATGTATATAATTGATTCCACTATAAGCCTATACCATTCCATTTCTTTCTTTTTTAAAACATTGTATTTATTTATTTGTTAGAGAGAGAGAGCACAAGCAGGGGGAGCAGCAGGCAGAGGGAGAAGCAGGCTCCCCACTGAGCCAGAAGTCTGATGTGGGACTCAATCCCAGGACCCTGGAATCATGACCCAGGCCAACGGCAGATGCTCAACCAAATGAGCCACCCACCATTCCAAGGCTTTAACTTCATCTCTAGAAGTATCCATGATTCTCAAGTTGATGTAAATTTTTTCTACCATGCTTTTACATTTTAGGAAAATATCAATGGGAATTTAAAATGCATGAAATTGCTTGGAAGTTCAAACTGTTGTACTAAATATATAATTTTGTAACTGAATTTTTAGGCTTACCATTATGCTTTTGAGATTTTTTTTTCATGTGGATACACCTAAATATAGTTCATTATTTTACACTGTTTTTCAATATTCAATATATGAAAAAAATCAAAGCTTATTTACCCATTCCTTTACTGAGACAGAATTAGGGTTTTTCCCATCTAATTTTTTTACTTCATCTTAGTACAGTCTTATTTTGCACATTTAATAGAAATTCTCCAGGTATAAACCTATAAATGGAATTATTGAATGGAAGGGTATACACATTCAACCTAATTTGGCAATAAAATGTCACCCAAAATACATCTGAAGTGTATTAGAATTTCTGTTCATACTCGGTCATGATAAAAATAATTACCCAAATTGGGACACCTGAGTGGCTCAGTCAGTGAAGTGCCGAACTTTCGATTTTGGCTCAGGTCATGATCTCAGGGTCCTGTGGTAGAGCCCCACATCATGCTCCATACTCAGCAAGGAGTCTGCTGGAGATTCCCCTCTCCTTCTCCCTTATAATTACCTAAACTAACAATGTTTGCTACTATAGATGTGAAGAGGTAGATCAGTGTTATATGTTGGATGTTCAAGTAGGAACACTGAAATGGCCATTTATTGGCCATTCCCATTTTTTATTCCTTAAATTGACTATTTTCTATAGGCTTGTCTCTCTTCCATTTACTTTCATTTACTCACTGCATTGGGAAAGTTTACGATGTGTTTTGATTTATTAAAAATTGTATTGAAAATATAATTTATGCTTTGTCTTTTACTTTTGTTAAGATGTATCATAATTAATCATGTCAAATAAAATGTGAAATTCAGTAGAAAGGAAAATTACAATTTACTGAGGAAAATTTTAAGGGCCAGACACCCTGGTAGTTACTTTGGGATGTGCTATTTCACTTTAACTTCATATTAAAGCTCCAGGGTATGTGTTAACTACCTCCACTTTGCTGATGATGGTCTCAGTTCAGAGATGTTAAGTAACTTATCAAGGGACTTCAGTTGTGAAGTAGAGGAAAATTCCATACACATTTCATTTGACTCTGTAGATCATACCTTTTATAACAAAACAATGATCACACTTTTAACTATGTAAAAGTTAAATAAATTCGTTAACTTAAAACTCAATTATAAGGATGATTAGGGCAAGTTTTGTTAACTCTTTGATCATTAGATCAGAATATACTGCAAGGTATCATGTATATGAGGAATCTTAAAAAAAAAGTTTACCTTATTGAAACAGAGTAGAAAAGTGGTTGCCAGGGGCTTGGGGGTGGGGGAAATAAGGAGAAGATGGTGAGAAGGTACAAACTTTCAGCTTTAAGATGAATAAAGTCTGAGGATGTAATAGTTGATAACACTGTGTAGTATCATTAAAATTCATTAGGAAAGGGATGCCTAGGTGGCTTAGTTGGTTAAGCAGCTGCCTTTGGCTCAGGTCATGATCTCAGGGTACTGGAATCCAGCCCCACATCAGCCTCCCTGCTCAGCTGGGAGTTTGCCTCTCTCCCCACTTCTGCTGGCTCTCTGTCCCTCTCAAATAAATAAATAAAATCTTCAAAAAAATTTGTTAAGAAAGTAGAACTTAAATATTTTCACCAAAAAAGGGGGGGTAAATATGTGAGGTGATGGATGTGTTAATTAACTCAATAGGAGATCCTTTCACAATTATATCAAATTATCAAGTTGTATGCTTTACATATCTCACAATTTTGTTAATTATACCTCAAGGGGCAAAAATGGAGTTAGAAATAATTTTTCTGAAGTTACTGGGGAAAGTACAATTAGAAGTCAGTTATTCTAACCACTAAATCCAATATTTCTCCCATGGAACTTACCAGAAGCTTAAAATAGACTAATAGATTGACATAAAATGGCATCAGTGATGCATATGCTAAATCACTGCTGATGAGGTTAGCATTTTTTTCATTAATCCTTTAATGTAAAATGTATGCTATGTGAGTGAAGGTTGTAATATTTAGCCTTGATACTAATATATTTGAGCCTATATTATTTTTTCCTAATTAGCATTATATGGTGTATATGATTATTTATTATTATACATAGAAATATTTACTTTAATTTCAAAGAAGAACAGAAATTCTGGCAAATACTAATTTTATTTATTTATTTTTTTAAGATTTATTTTTTTATTTTTTATTTATTTATTTGACAGAGAGAGAGAGAGAGAGCGAGCACAAGTAGGCAGAGTGGCAGGCAGAGGGAGAAGGAGAAGCAGGCTCTCCGCCGAGCAGTGAGCCTGATGTGGGACTCGATCCCAGGACCCTGGGATCATGACCTGAGCCAAAGGCAGCAGCTTAACCGACTGAGCCACCCAGGCACCCTTGGCAAATACTAATTTTAAAATTAAAAGTACTTTTTGAACAAGAGAGTTTTGCATTAGAAGAGAAAGACTTATAAATCCGGAGATTAGATGGTAAAAAAATAAAAAGACTCAAATAAAGCAAAGGGAAAATTATATATGCCAGAACAAGAGTTGGAAAATACTCATCTAAATCATTCTCATAGTTCAGATGAAACTCTGAGGCTCAAATAGGTCACGTGGTTTCTCTTTTACACAGTTGATTGATAGAGGATTGAGAACTTAGTCTTCTGCATTTTAAGTAAAATTATTTTTTCTCACACATACAGGTTTTGTTTTCTATCCAATTAAGTTTTGAATGGAGACTGATATATTTCTAAAATAATGTAGTACAATAACTAATACAACCATTTGGTGCTTCTTCCCCTGGTTAAATAAGTTTTCATGAAGTCATTTTGAGTGGTATAGTACCACTCACCAGATCAGCACTCCACTTTCTAAGATCTCCCAGGAACTTAAAAAATTTAGGACACATAAAGAGAAAGCTTTAAGTAACAGGATCTTATACACAAATGTATATCACATACACAAATGTTTACATATACAAATGCTTAAGCTTTAAACAGATATACAACAAAAAGTCAATGAAACCTTTTAATTTACTTTATACTTTACATATACTTTGGTTTACTTTACTTATACTTTATAATTTGCATTGTTACTTGGTTCTGCACCTACTATGTTTCTAGTATTACGTTAATGAGATATGTTATCTCATTTAGTCTTTTTACAACCACCCTGCAAGGAAGGCAGTAAAATCCCAATTTTATAGATAAACATAGGGAGCAACATAAAAATTATGCAATCATACCCAGTCAATGTAAAACCATTAAGAAAGTGAGTCAGGATTCAAATCCAAACCTGTCCGTATTTTCTGATAAAGTATACTGGCTCAGCCTGCAAACCTCATATTCAATAACTGGCATAATTTTCTTTAACGTGAATGAAAATGGGTTGCTCTCATTTCCATACATAGCATCCCAGCATTTTCTATAACTGTACTAGGTGTGTGAATCTTGGAACAGTTCAGAAATTTCTTTTAACCTCTCCCACAGTTGAAAAATCATCTGTCTCAGGGGTGCCTGTGTGGCTCAGTCAGTCGAGTGTCTGCCTGCAGCTCAGGTTATGATCCCAGGGTCCTGGGATGTAACCCCATGTCAGGTTCTCTGCTCAGTGGGGAGCCTGCTTCTCCTTCTCCCTCTGCCTGCCGCTCCCCCTGCTTGTGTGTTCTCTCTCTCCCTCTCTGTGTCAAACAAATAAAACCTTTTAAAAAAGAAAAATCATCTGTCTTTCTCCATTCCTTCTTGGCTCCAAATACTTAGCCATGCAAAACTGTGATTCCACTATTTCTTCTGTTTGAGAAAATCACCCTGGCTATGGTTGTGAACTATTTAGCCCGCTCCCTGTCTGATATTCACACATGCAGAGCAGGGAGGCCTAGGACCCTGTGTGTGCTGCCAGGGAACAAAAGTGGGGCTTAGCTGCTTTCCACACCCTCCGGGCCATGCAAATACATCTGGCCCCCTGTATTCTAATAGTCCTTTGTTTACTAAAATCAGCATATTTTAGTGCAATAATTTCAAATACTCAAAGCTATTTTTTTCTTTTTTATGATTCATTTTTAAAAACCTTCCAAAAATTGAAGACAGATTCAAAGAGCATCCACAGATGACTGTTAGTTACTTTATCAATTTTCTTCCTGTTTAGAGAAAAGCTCTGGGTTCTACTTTAAAAGTTGAGACATTTTATTTTTGAGAAAAGTCTGATGTTTGATGTGAAGTTTCTACATTTGCACTTCATGTGTTTTTTTGCCGTTCCACATGATTTGGGGTTATTATTTCATTTTTAATTTTTATTATTTGGGGCTCTTGAAACTTAGTAAATATAATAGATGGCCCTAACTGTAAATCTCTGTGACATTTTTAAAATAATGCCTAGTTTAAAATATATTTAATTTCACTGATGTCTTTTACTATTTAGAAGATACATGTAGGAAGTGAGGAGAAATCTAAGTGATAAGTTTGATGAAAATATATCTCTTGTCCTTGAATTAGTTTTCCATACTCTATTACATTTATAAATTAAGATACTGCTGATCAAGAACTTTAATTGGCAGTGTAGCTATCTATTTCTGAAAATATCTTTCTTTTTTCTAACCTTTGGTTTGAAAATCACTGAACATTTTTCCTCCACATTCACCACAGCCTAAAACTCCATGAGTACTTTGAAGGTGTGGGAGAAGCAATAGGAGGAAGTGTTATTTTGACCAAACTTCATCCTCATTTAATTTTGACAAGTTTGAAGGCATGTTTCATCTCTACTGATTTAAAGCTCTTGGATTAGATTTGTATTTTCAAGCAGAGATTTGGAGAGTTTTGTTTTCAAACTCTGAAGAAAAATCGAACCCATCAGACTTTGAAAATCGACAGTAGACATAATAAAATCCCTCAATGCCTCCCCATAGTATTTCAAGACAAAATTTCAACTTTTTAGTATGGCAAAAAAACTCTCCCTTTATGACTCAGGACTCAGAAACACTCAGTTCCCCACAGGACTCAGAAACACTCAGTTCCCCACATCCCTGAACAAAGCCCTTGTCCCAGCCATATACGATGACTACTGGCTTCTAAGCACTCAAGTCTCTCTCTAACAGGTAGACCCAGGAAGACTTTTCTCCTACTCTGAATTCTTTCTGTTTTTCTCTTATTAACACCTCCACATCGCTGCAGAAATTAATTAACATTAGAGAAGACTCTGGATGCTTGAATGTTATCGCAAGAAGGAAACCAAAGAAGGTCAAATAAAAATCAAGCTATGGAAGCAAATGGATCCTTTTCTGAACATTAAAATGGAAGTTACTTATTCCCAGAAATCCATGTGATCTCTGGGCACTGTTTCATCTACAGCTCACACTGACTAGAGCTGTTTTTACAAGTCTTAAATTGATATTATGTAGTATAAATGGTACTTAATGCAAATGAGATTGAGAACTTCAGAAAGCTCTAGGTTAAGAGCACTGAAAAGAAGCTCTAAGTAAAAAGTAAAAATTAAACTTCAAATGAGAATGTGCTAGTGTTATGCAGGTCAGAACAATGATCTTATTTCATGATGGAGTCCAGCTAAGAGAGGATGGAGTTCAGGAAAGTGTGCAGTATTGAAAGTGGACAAGGGTGCCTGGGTGGCTCAGTTGGTTAAGTGGCTGCCTTCAACTCAGGTTATGATCCCATGGTCCTGGGATGGAGGCCTGTATGGAGTGCCAGATCAGGCTTCCTGCTCAGCAAGGGGTCTGCTTCTCCTTCTGCCCCCCACCATGCTCTCTCTCTCCCTCTCTCTCACAAAAATAAACAAATAAAATCTAAAAAAAAAGTGAACAAATAAGGACAGATTCACAATATGAAATTGGCACACCTCACTGATGAATTTATTTGAGGGAGATGAGGGTAGGTAGAAGAAATGAAAGAAATGAAGACGATGTCCACATTTCTTGCTGAAACATGGCTGAAGGCAGTACCATTTCCTGAGATATAAAAGACTGAGGTAAAAATTAGGAATTGGAGAAGAGAAGAGATTGTGAAAGCAGAGAATTTCAACTACTGGGAACAATAAATATTTCAAAAAGCATAAAGAAATATAGTTCATAAAACAAGTCACCTTCCTGTAGTGCTTTATCAGAGCAATGCAAATATCAGAAATATTGCCCTTGTGGAAATTTACATCAAAGGAAATAAAGAATTCATTTTCTTCAAAAGTTTCAAATCCCCCATTATTATGCTAGTAAATTATTTCACTAATATTTGGTAAGCTGAATTTTAACATAATTTTAGTCCTTCACATATGAATATCCATACAACTCTGGGAAAAAAATAGAATAGACTTGGATCTAGTAATTATAAAATGTAGCTCCAGAAAGTATCTATTAGCAAAATCCATTATGCCTCTAAGGGTTTTGGCAAATTGCTCCCAATAGTGCTTTTATTTATTTTTTTTTTTTTAAAGATTTTATTTATTTATTTGACAGAGAGAGATCACAAGTAGGCAGAGAGGCAGGCAGAGAGAGAGGAGGAAGCAGGTTCCCTGCCAAGCAGAGAACCGGATGTGGGCCTCGATCCCAGGACCCTGAGATCATGACCTGAGCCGAAGGCAGAGGCTTTAACCCACTGAGCCACCCAGGCGCCCATCAATAGTGCTTTTAGTAATGCTTTTATGTCTTCCCAAAGCAGCATGTTAGATACAGGGTGGTAGTCACTAGTAAAATTAAGTTAAGGAATCGTCAAAAATACAGAGCAGCTCATAAAAAAGGGCATCTTCAAGTCAAAGTAACATGTGGTATTTGGAATCTTAAAATTAAGTGAAGTAAAAACTATGTACAGAGATTCTACATATTATTTTTATTCAACAAAGCAAAAGATTATTTTAATACTCAGTGAAAACAAGAGCATGTAAAAACAGCATATCAGTCTTATGGTCTTTTAACAGACAGATGAAACAGAGTACTGAAGAGAAATGAGTCTATGAAATGTAGCACAGCTAGATTTTCTTGTAGCTCATAAAGTACATAAATAACAAATTTTTCATTAATGAACTTTGAAAGTCATCCAAATATCTTTGGAATAATTTCTGATAACCTACTCACTGAACCTACTTATTGCTTCCTGAATCCACTCATTGTCTTTCTTTTGGATCAGGTATCACTGCTGCCTGTATTGCCAAAATTCTAAGAAATCATATATAAATAACATGTTAGTCTTATTGTACATGTATTTATAAAAATGTAATATGTGATGAATAATTCCAGTGTTCTTCCTCTCCAAAGAGAACCACCTCTTATAATCATCAATGAAACACTAGTTGTTCGGAGTTTTGTTTTGTTTTGTTTTGTTTTGGTTTGCTTACTAGTTTTATTTTCTCCAGATCAGTCACTCTGACTTACCAGAACTGAATGTGTTAGACTTAATGTAGACAGGGAATTCTCCATTTATTAGAAATAAAGATATCTTTTCTGGGACTCGGTTCGCTCATGGAATTAAAATACTTTTTGTTAAAAAAAAAAAGGAAAAGAAAAAAGAGGACTTTTCTATAGCTTTTACAGAAAAGATTTAAATTTCATGAATGAACCGAATCCCAGGAAATTCCTCTTTTTTTCCTAAACAGAATCATTTAAATGTTGGATATGTGTTTACTCTATGAATGAATGAATACACAAATGAATGGAAGGCTGACCTTCCTGCTTCTGATCTTCCCTTTCCATGTCTGTGCTCAACATATGATCTGTGATCCTGTTAACATACGAATCAGGTTTTATCACTCCTCTGGGTCAAAATACTCCAATAGCTCCCACCTTGCCCTGAGTAAATTCCCATCATTATCCTGACCTATAAGGCTTAATGAAATTGAATCCTCTTTTCTCCTCTGACTTCACCTCCTTCTGTCCTATCTTTATTCACTTTAATCTAGCCCTCCAACCTCCTGCAACCCACCACGCTCATCCCAAACAAGGGCCTTTGTACTCTGATTACTGTACTCTTTACCCAAATGTCACTCAGTTGTCAAATACAAGGTAGTCACTTAAATATAAACTTCTCAATGAAACATTCCTTGACCACTCGATTTAAAAAGCAAATCCTCTATCACTCCCTGTCTCTGTTCTCTGTTTTATTTTTCTTCATAGTATTTATCACCATCTAGCACTTCACAAACTTATTTCTTTTCATTGACTTTCTGTCTTTACAGACTACAATTTATATATACTCCAAGAAGGTGGGGTTTTATGTCTTTTACGGACCCCATGCTTAAAACAGTAACACCTAGTAGGTGTGCAATAAATACTTTTGTATGAGTGAATGATTCTAAGCAACTATCCTGACAGCTTTGAATACTCATGTAATTCCTTCTGTAAATGAACTAAGAAGATATATAGTTATTTTGACTAAGGCAATAAATATTTTTAAAAAACCACATTATTACTCAGGCAGTTTTTTCAGGGCTTACTTCATTTTCAGCCAAATAAACCAGCAAAGTGAATCATGACTGGAACAGTCAGTAGTCAAATATATCCCACATCCACTAATGAACTTTATTAAAGGTTTGTGCATGGACTGTAAAATTATTCAGTCTTCTGTTGGAGAAAACTTTCATTATCTTCAAACTAGTAAACAGTCATCATAAAACTGTCCACAACTTCTGCACTGGGCTTATCTATATATAATAATATCTGTCTCATTTTGACTCTCATCACAGTATTTATCTACATTCCATTCCTCTGAAATGATAAAAGGGAAATCCATGTGAAATTGAGGTTGCTGTTCACTACAATTGCAAATGATGTTTTGATTACCATTGACTTCTATATCGAATGGCAAAATGGTGGTATTGGACAAATACTGATCTGTCAGCATGGTATGGCTGAGAAAAAATAAATAAGAATATATTGAAACAAGAGCCTCTTCTCTATGTGTTAATATCTATGTTTAAATATCTCACTGTGGTGAGCCATCTTTTCAATTAGTGCTAAGTATGGCCCATAGGTGACCCAGTGATGAAATGTCTCTACATTCTTTTCAAAGTCTGTCAGTGAAATGAATTAACAAAAGGATGAGTGACACTTATAAATTAGTTTGGTTAACTTCCAAGCATACCAAATTAAATAAGTTTTTGCTAAGCTTGATTTATAGAGGATTGCTTGGTCTTTATAATAGCCAAAAGGAGAATCTTTTATTGCAAAATATATTTTACACGATTTCTATGAAAGACAAGATTTCTTTCATTTCTCAAGCCTTCTGGTTTTCTTGAAATTATTAGCTAAAGCTGCCTTAAATTTTCATTATATGTCTACCTGACTCAGATTCAGCAAAAATCAACCAATGTGCCAAAGGAATTTAGGGCTTCAGTCAAGAGAAAATTAGTGAGTCTTCGATTCTTCGACATTAAACTATCATAATAAAAAAGTGTTGTTGGGGCGCTTGGGTGGCTCAGTGGTTAAGCGTCTGCCTTCAGCTCAGGTCATGATCCCGGGGTCTTGGGATCGAGCCCCACATCGGGCTTCCTCCTCAGCTTCTCTCTCTCCCACTCGCCCTGCTTGTGTTCCCTCTCTCGTTGTGTCTCTCTCTGTCAAGTAAATACAATCTTAAAAAAAATAAAAATAAAAATAAATTTAAAAAATTAAAAAGTATGGTTTGTTAGCTTGATTCATTCAAAGAATAGTTATTAGCCACCATTAGCTAGACATTGGTCCATATTTTCTGCTATTCAGGAGTGTATTCTTTAGATGCTCAAACTGCCAAAACAATACATATAATTGAAAAATCCATACTGTATAAACAGACTGTCTGGAAAGCTCAGAAGATGCTATGATTCTCAAAGGCCAGAAGAAGAGAGTCTTTCTGAAAAGATGGTCATAGCAATCAGTTCTGTCAGGGAATAAACGTTCTGCCTTAAACTCATTAAGGACAAAGTCCTGATAGCACTCCCTGCCTCCCTAAAGGCAGTGTGTTGTCTTTTGTCATCTGGATGATATGGTACAGGAAATCAAATAGAATATTTCAAGAGCATCCAGGGTACGAAGATGCCAGGGAGAAGACTAAAGGGCACTGTGGGAGGACATAGGTAATTGTATGTTTGTGTGTACCTGTGGGCATTTTTGTGTGTCAGTATGTCCTAGTATATGAATGTCCAGGTATGTCAGCAACCATGGGACTGTGAGAAGGTGCCTATTCCACCACCAACAGAATATTGTGGTGATCCTGGTCAGCTCTTCCAGGCACTGTGCCCACTTGACCTTAGAGACAATCAAGAGTGCATGCCCACAGACTGGTCATTGCTGCCCAGCTGCAATGTGACCAAGTATCATCCAGTAATCTATACTGTGCACAGCAGTGCTAAGTGGCATATGTGTGGGTGAATGCAGCTGTACCAAGGAGATAGACGATATTGGATCCAGGGGATATGGCTGGCTAAACACAGTTGCCCAAATTAAGAAGTGACGGTTTCAGACTGACATATCTCATCCACCACTTACCCCAAACAAAGCAGCAGTGCCACCCCTATGAGCTGATCAGTAAGTCTAGAAAAGCCATCCTCACTGAACATCTCATAGTCTGATGCTTTGCCAAAAGTATCTCTTGATCTATCTAGCTAACTCTAACTTGCATGTTTATTTTAGGAATAAATACATGAGTGTTCATCTCGAGGAAACCTCAAACCTAGGCCTCTGCGTGATCACAAGTTAAGGTAAAGTTATATGTCTATGTGACTGGAAAATGGGTGAGTTAATAATGTTTCCTGAAATTCTATACATAGTGCTTCTAATTTTTTTTAATCAAGAGAAAAAGAAATATATTTTGACTAGAGGAGTATGGGAAGAAATGAAGTATGTTGTATTAAAATAAATTGTTCATAATCATTGAAGACCTCTACAACTTAGAGCTACGGATTTCTATGATAAATGCAGTACACTGACATATTGTTAAATTATTGAGCAATATATAGGAAGACATATTTATGTTTTATACACCTGGTGTGTGATTCAAGAGACACTAGAACAATAAGCATGGCAAATGGTTTCATATTGAATTATGACACCTCTCCTTTGATAGTGCTGCCTTGAATGCTGAGCTAAGAAGGATTCTGATGTAATTAATGTCTTGAATCAGCTAACAAGCGTGACGTGATCTATGAGCAATGACAGTGGAAAAGGTTGAGGAGGCATATGTGTCAAATATTTGCTCTCCCTGGTGCTAAATAGTTTAAAATAAAATCTTAACAAGAATCATAAACTATATCCAAAACCAACATCTTAATCTTTCCCTTAAAATCTGCTCAGTCTTATCTAGTTTAGCTCATGACAACCCCATCCATCCAGTTGCTCATGCAAAACCTTTGGTATTATTCTTGTATTCTCTAGTTCTTTCATAACACTTATCCAATTCATTAGAATATTCTATTCGTTCTATCTTTAAGACATATCCAGAACTTGCCTGCTATTCATCATTCCCACCACCACCACACTGCCCTAGGTAACCGTCATCTCCTGTCCAGGTAGTACTGACATCTGTTTCCATTTTTACCCTTGCTTTCCTAGAGTCTACAATCCTCAGCACAGAAACTATTAGTTACTTTGTAGCTGAAACAAAGTACCACAGAATCAGTGGTTTAAAACAACTATTTATTATCTTACAGTTTTCATGGTCCAAAGTCCAGGCACAGTGTAACTCAGCTGGTTCTCTGTTTAGGCCAAAATCAAGGTGTCAGCAGGGCTATGTTCTTTTCTGGAGGCTTTAGGGAAAAACATGCTTCCACAGTTCTTTGGGATGATGTTGGAACTTAGTTCTATGTGGTATAGATCTGAGATCCCTGTTTTGTTTCTGGTTTTTGGTTGGGTGTGGTTCTCAGTCTTCAGAAGCTGCCCATATGCCTTGGTTTGTGCCCTTTTTTCCACCTTCAAAGCTACCAATAGTGGGTGGCATCTCCCCCACACTTTAAATCTCTCCTCTGCCCCCCCCCTCTTCTGCCACATCCTTCTGACTAACACCAGATGGAGAAATTTCTCTGCTTTAAGGTCTTAAGTGATTAGATTGGATACATCCAGATAATCTGTGATGATGTTACTATCTTATGGCCTGTGATCTTAATTACATTTACAAAGTCTCTTCACATTAGTACCTAGATTAGTTCTAATTGAATAACAGGGGAAGGAACTTCAGAGAATAGCTTTAGAATTCTCTCTATCATAGTAGTCAAAGGATCCTATGAAAATATAAAGTAGATTATGCTTCTCCTCTGTTCTATACCATATAATGGGTTCTTATTTCATGCAAAGTAAAAGCCAAATTTCTTAGAATGGCCTACAAAAGCCTACACAATCTTTTCTTCCATTACCTATAACTTCATTTCTTATTATCCCCAGTATTCATCTTTTTCCTCAAAGAAGATATTTTTTGAGTATCTTAGCCTTTTTGAAGAACTTTAATACTCATATTAAGCATCCCTTTTATCTAAATTACACTAATTTTTAAAACTTTGTATAAACCAGTGTTTCTCTATCTCAGCACTATTTACATTTTAAACCTGATAATTCTTTGTTACAGAGGGTTGTTTTGTGTGTTACAGAATGTTTAGTGCATCCCTGGCTTCTACTCACTAGCTCCCGTTAACAGACTCCAGTTGTGATAACCAAAATGTCTGTAAAAATGGGCAATGTCTCCCAGGTGGCAAAATTCCCACTGGTTTAGAACCACAAGTGTCAACATAAATCTCTTTCTGTGCAGGGATACCAAAGGACAGCTATAATGCCAAAAGCACATAGATACTGGTTCCTTAAATTTCTAATTTCAGAAGTCTTAGAACTTTTTAAACAGTTTGTGTAAATATATTGGGGTGGTAAAGCAGAAAAGCTTGAAGTTTCTACGTTAATAAGCAATCTTCACTCAATCAGAAACATGTATCAAACATAAGTTAAGGGTGCCTGGGTGGCTCAGTGGGTTAAAGCCTCTGCCTTCGGCTCAGGTCATGATCTCGGGGTCCTGGGATCGAGGCCTGCATCGGGCTCCCTGCTCGGCGGGGAGCCTGCTTCCCCACCCCCCTCTGCCTGCCTCTCTGCCTACTTGTGATCTCTCTCTGTCAAATAAAACAACAACAAAAAACATAAGTTAAAAAGGAAAACAAAGTATAGAATGATATGGGGGGCTATAGCAGTTACTAATACAGAAAATGAAACTGGGCTTCTAAACGATATGTGATCATCATAATCAGTCCTTTGTATGAGAGATTAGTGAAACCTGTCTTTATACAAATGCTTGATATAAATATCCAATCTCCTGGTTTTAGGAAATCCATTTTCAATAAACTAAGGCTGCATGTTTAAGAAGTCTCTACTGAATATTTAACATACATCATAAATAGGTTTTAAATAAGAACTTAGTACATGTCCTCTGGCATTCAGTGTAAGGTTAGTTACTGTAGAACCCTAGGGTATTACAAGATTTGGAAAGATAAAATTTTAATAAATGAATCTAAATTATCCTCAAATGTTTTGGTGGAAAAATTATGTATGATGTAATGTTCACATGCTATTTTTGATTTCTGAATGAAACAAAAGTATCAGTTCAGAAGAGAGCAAAGTCAAGGTCACATTCTAGTAGAAGCAGGAGAAAAAGAGAAATCAGACCTTCAGAAGCAACTACCCATGATGATTGAAAAAGTTATCTCCACGGTCATCAAAAAATGTATGTACCTTTAAATTAAAACACCATTAAAACCACAAAACAATGTTTCATCTTCACCAGACTGTAAGCATACTAGTCATGTTCAGAAATAAAAATTAAAAATCAATTACATAATTATTATTGATTGCTAATATTTTTGAACAAATTAGCTGTGTCTAGAATACTGTTAGAATTGATACTTGTAATATTTAACATTCCCTTTTAAAATTAAAACTAGAGAGAGTATGAGAGAGCACAAGTAGAGGGAGGGACAGAGGCAGAGGGAAAAGCAGCTTCCCTGCTGAGCAGGAAGCCCGATGCTGGGCTAGATCCCAGGACCCTGGTATCATGACCTGAGCCGAAGGCAGATGCTTAAACCAACTGAGCCACCCAGGTACCCAATATTTAACATTCTTTCTAAGATGATTTAGTCTATATAATTTCATGTTTTCAGTTAGACAAAATTAAGATACCATTTTAATTGTTATTGTTTTATATTTAGAGATGCCTAGGATCTGTAATTTTAGAGAGACCTTCCTTTCTCAATGTCCAGTCTGCTATTCAACCAACATTTCCTGGGAGTCTTCTCTATGCCAGACACTGTTCTTTTACAGTAGCAAGTAACAAAGACCTGGTCTCTCACTTCATGAATCTGGTGTTCCAGTGGAGGAAGAAGGCAAATAAATTAAGAAATAATGAGTAATAAAACACGAGGCAGTGATAGCAAAAAGGATGAAAAAATTGAAAGCGTTTAGATCAGGTTGTTGGGCAGGACTCTCAGAAGTAGTGATTCTGCACCCAGGCCTAAAGAACAAAAAAAAATCTCTGATGCTCTAGAAAAAAGAAATAACCATCATGCTGTGTAAAATTAAGCACGCCTTAGGAGTAAGCTGGAGTGCAAGGCATGGCGTTGCTCCTAGGATCATGGAAGGGAGCAAACTAAAAATGAACCAGAAGAGGACACAGGATCCTCTTATTAGCATATCAGCAACTGTCATAATTTTACATACATCCTAGAAGTGTGACATTTTTATGACCTTGGTGATTCTTTAGGCAGAAACAAGTCCTGTGATTTCTAAATTAAAAGTTCAGAGTTCCAATCAAATGGACAAGTTCAAATTTCTGTGGAAAGAATCTCAAAATTCAAAGTAGAAAAAAATAGTAATCAAATACCCAACAAAAGTTCAGAGGACTCTAAGATCATAAAGAAAGATGTGGTTGAAATCAAAGAAATAATTGAAATGTTTACAGGTCCTGGAGTCAAGGGGAGTGGGGTTAAGAAGTCCAAATCCAGAAGTTCATGACTGTCTTGCAATTCTGAAGAACATACTGATTTCTAATATGCTGTCTGATCTTCTTCAGAGGCAAACTAGTACCTGTCAGAAGATGTACACTGAGTTTAAGCTTGTAAAACTTTTTCTATAAAAAGAAGTCACAGGGTCCTGGGATCGAGGCCCCCATTGGCTCCCTGCTCAGCGGGGAGCCTGCTTCCTCCTCTCTCTCTGCCTGCCTCTCTGCCTACTTGTGATCTCTTTCTCTCTCTCTCTGTCAAATAAATAAATAAAATCTTTAAAAAAAATTAAAAAAAAAAAGAATAAAGATCACGGGGCTGCCCAATTTTCCCAGCAGCCACTTGTAGAAGAATGAAACTGGACCATTTTCTTATACCATACACAAAGATAAACTCAAAATGGATGAAAGACCTACATGTGAGATAGGAGTCCATCCAAATCCTAGAGGAGAACACAGGCAACAACCTCTTTGACCTTGGTTGGCAGCAGCAACTTCTTGCTAGTCAGGTCTCTAAAGGCAAGGGAAACAAAAGCAAAAATGAACTTTTGGGGCTTCATCAAGATAAAAAGCTTCGGAGGGCCTGGGTGGCTTAGTGGGTTAAAGCCTCTGCCTTCGGCTCAGGTCATGATCTCAGGGTCCTGGGATTGAGCCCCGCATCCGGGTCTCTGCTCAGCAGGGAACCTGCTTCCTCCTCTCTCTCTGCCTGCTTCTCTGCCTACTTGTGATCTCTCTCTCTGTGTAAAATAAATAAATAAAATCTTAAATAAAAAAGATAAAAAGCTTCTCTACAGCACAGGAAACGGTCAACAAAACTAAAAGGTAAACTATGGAATGGGAAAAGATATTTGCAAATAACATATCAGATAATGGGCTAGTATCCAAGATCTATAAAGGACTTATCAAACTCAACACCCAAAAACCAAATGATCCAGTCAAGAAATGGGCAGAAGACATGAACAGACACTTCTTCAAAGAAGACGTATAAATGGCCAACAGACTCATGAAGAAATGCTCCACATGGCTTGGCATCAGGGAAATACAAATCAAAACCACAATGAGATACCATTTCACACCAATCAGAATGGCTAAAATTAACAAGACCGGAAACAACAAATGTTGGCAAGGATGCAGAGAAAGGGAAACCCTCTTACATGCTTGGTGGTAATGCAAGCTGGAACAGCCACTCTGGAAAACAGTATGGATGCTCCTCAAGAGGCTGAAAATAGAGCTACCCTATGACCTAGCAGTTGCACTACTAGGTATTTACCCCAAAGATACAAATGTAGTGATCTGAAGGGGCATCTGCACCCCAATGTTCACACCAGCAGTGTCCACAATAGCCAAACTATGGAAAGAGCTGAGATGTCCATCAACAGCTGAATGGATAAAGAAGATATAGTATATATATACAATGGGATATTGCTCAGTTATCAGAAAGGATGAATACTACATCAGTGTGGATGGAACTGGGGGATATTATGCTGAGTGAAATAAGCCAATCAGAGAAAGACAATTATCATATAGTTTCAATCGTATGTGGAGTATAAGAAACAGGGCAGAGGATCAGAAGGGAAGGGAGGGAAAACTGAATGGGAAGTCATCAGAGGGGAGAAAAACCATGAGAGACTCTTAACTACTGGAAATAAATTGAAGGTTGCTAGAGGGGAGGTGAGTAGGGGGATGGGGTAATTGTGTGATAAGTATTGAGGAAGGCACGTGACAGGATGAGCACAGGGTGTTATATGCAACTGATAAATTATTAAACACTACATCTGAAACTAATGATGTACTATAAGTTGGCTAATTGAACTTAAATTTTAAAAAGAAGTTCATGGAAGGAAGATGACTTTCTGTAGATATTTTCAAAGGCAAGTAAACCTTTCCAAATTAAAAATTTCTGGTTCTCTGCCCCATTATAACTTATCTGTGGCATATACCACTTACCTTCTCCAAATTTTACTTGGAGGCATTTATACCTGCTTGTAATTTCTTTATTAAATTAACTATAAATATTAACTTTTTACCATTGCCAATTATTAAATGTGTATTTTTTAAATCATTAATATAATCAGGTTATTTTCTATGTTTCTCACCCAAATGAATAAACTTCCATTAAAATTCTTAAGTATTTCTATGCACTCTGAAGGACCTGAATAAATATGATGAAAGGAAAAATTAGATTAAAAAAACAATCTCTCGGTTTTAAAATAAAAATTCAAAAGTAGATGGAATAAAATAATGGTATTTACTTCCCCCAAATACATTGCCAAATCATTTGTAAATTCCTCTGAATACCTGTGTATAATAGACATTGTTCTTTAAAGTTATTTACTGACAAGTTCTATTTTCAGGAATAGAAGACTGCCACATAGTAACTCACTGGTGTAAAAAGTGAACAGAATCTATAACAGAGTATTGGGCATTACCATTATTGTAAGTATATGTATTTAAAAGGAGTGATACTCATCTCTAGGGTGATAAATGTGTAACTTGCACTTGGTAGATGTGTTAAATTTGCCAAGATGTCAGAAGATTTTTTTTTTAAGGTTTTATTTATTTCACACAGAGACAGAGAGTACAAGTAGGCAGAGCAGCAGGCAGAGGGAGAGGGAGAACCAGGCTCCCCGTTGAGCAGGGAGCCCGACGTAGGGCTCAATCCCAGGACCCTGGGATCATGACCTAACCCACTGAGCCACCCAGGTGCCCCAGAAGATTCTTTTAACAAAGGAAAAAATAATCTATTATGTTAATAATAACTTAAATGGCATACTGATTCTTAAAATGGAACATTTTTCCTTCTCACTATTAGGATGAGAATTCTGGCATCACTAAGTATTTGCAAACAAGTGCCGTACCTGCATTTTGAAAAAAGTTAGTATTGACATTTTTAAGTATAAAATGACAGGGTGATTTGTTTTGTTACCAGGGATTTGAGAAATTGCAGTTTAGCATGAGTGACTCCTATAAGCATATATAAATGAAGTGTGGACAAAAATATTGTTTAGAGAATTTTGTATTTGTGTATATTAATTGCCTGAGTTTTCAAGGATGACTGATGCATTATAATTCAAACTTCAAATGCCCTTCAAATTAACAGCCTGTACATGAATTTAAATCCTTACAAAGAAATACCATTAGAAGCTCTACTTTCTATTTTGAGGGTACCTAGAAATATAAATCAGTTTTTCTTCTTCAGATTAAACTGTCTACTGGCCAACAAATTTTTAAATGCATCTGGAATATTTTTTTCTAAAAAACAGTTTGTGTTAATGGGTAAAATTTCAAGGTTAAGGGAGAAAAAAGCAAGTTAAAAGCCCTATTCCAAAGCTTCAAAAATTCATTTTGTCAAAATCAAGCATTAGTAGTAAAATAAATGAAGTAAGAGTCCCCTGCTGTCTTCTTAGCATCAAAACACTTACTCTAGGATGTGTGGCAAGGAGATCTTCTCTGTGATTCTACTCAATCTTGGTTATTTAGATGAATAATCAACTCAAAACCCACCTAATTTTTATCTTAGAACAATCCTTTTGCAAGTCTCCTAATATTTCCTGGCTCACTGAATCAGGAGTGGTGATTTTAAAAATATTTTTGATAGCTTTTCTTTACTTGTTTTTGTAATTTCATTTCCATTTCCAGACAAAATCGGGGAGTGCTAAAAATAACAAACGTGACTAATTCTCAATTACCTGCAATAAAGAGAAGGCAAATGGGGACCTGGCATGATGGAATAAATTACATCCACTGATAGCTTAAAAATCCAATTTTAACCATTACTTTCAACCTCCTTCTTATTAACAAATAAAATTGGACTTCTCTATGTTCTATTTCCTCTTCCTTCATCTGAAAAATCCCCTGATGGAGTTGCTCGCATGAAGATAAAAGTCCCAAAGATTGCTAAACAGAGACAAAAAGGGAGCAAAAAATATGGGTCATTTATATACTTAATGTTTTCCTTCCAAATAAAGAAAATTAGGAAAAATAATTGAATTGCCTTAAACATTTTTTCAAAATACTAACACATGCGCTTCAGAGTCAGGATTCAAATGGGCACTAGGTTTAGAAAAAACATAGAGGATACTAATATTCCTTTCAACTTTAAAAATGCAGACTTTTGTATATAATTATAATACAGAATTATATCTTTATAAATGGACTGTAAATAATTTTTACAATTCAGTAATAGAAACATTTTATTCATTTAAAATATGAATCATTAATGTTGTGAGAAAATGTGGATTTGTGCACAGAATGTTGATCTAGAAATCATGAAATCTGATTAATGATTAACCTTATTATCTTCCACAAATCATTTGATTTGGCCATAGATTCCTCATTATGTAGTGAAGAAAATGATGCTGCTGAGAACTACATGATCTCCAAATTCTGTTCTAGATTAGATTTTTTAATCTAACAAGAAATATCAGCTGTAAGCAAAAAATCTTAGAAGAAAACATAATTTTTATTGGACGATAACCTGTGTCTGAGCTTTGTGTTATTCCCCATTATACTTACATATTCTTTCATCCTGTAAAAAACTGAGTGGTGACTGGATAGATGGAGAGATAAGTGTATAGATAGGTGATAAAGCAATCATAGCAAAATAATAATTATTAGAATTAGATGGTATATGTATGAGTGTTCACTGTACAATTTTTTCAACTTTTCCACCTGAAACTTTTCATAATAAAACTTTGGAAATAAAAATCAGAATTCTTCAAGAAATTCTCTACAAATAAATTAAAAGTAATATTAGAAGAGAATTAAATATCGCACGAGTTGGTCTTTTCTGACCATAACAAGTATTTTGAGTATGTGGAACTACGAGAACCTCTGATGTGGGAAACAAAGGCAAATGAAAAAATTAAATCTCCTATTTCCTACAGCCCATCAGCAAGTCTTGAAACAGGTAGAGTGACCTTCCTCTGTGGGCTCATCCGTCTTGATGTTGACAGTTTACTAAGGACAAAAGGCAATCTTGTAGCCTGACCCCCCAGGAGCCTGTGAGTCTACTTTAACATATAAAAATTCCTTGGGAATTTCCTTTCTCTCTAACCCCCCAAGATACATGTTGGCAAACATCCTCCAAACATATGACCCACTGATAAACATCTGAAGGGTCTCTGACTGAGGGTTTACTAAACAGTAATAATGACCTTTTTCTAACAATAGGTAGCCCCCTCAAGGTTCTGGAAACTTTGTTTCCAAAATATCTTGGAGGCTTGTCATGTCCCTAACCCCCTCCCAATTTGAAAGTATATAATCAGTCACCTGTCACAACCCCAGTGCAGCTTTTTCTGCCCATGGGTCCTATCCCCATGTTTTAATAAAACCACATTTTTGCCCCAAAGACGTCTCAAGAATTCTTTCTTGGCCATTGGCTCCAAATCCCAACATTTCCTACATCACCTTCACACACTGCTGGTGGGAATATAAAATGCAACAACCACTTTAGGAAACAATTTGCCACTACCTTAAAAATCTATATGTTTTAACTACTATGTAACTCAACTATTCCTATCCCAGGTATTTACCTGAGAAAATAAAAAACATATTTCATACAAGGAGGGGTATTCATAGCAGCTTTACACACAAGAGCCAAGCACCAAAGAAAACACGAATGTCTATTAGCATGTGATATATAAACAGTTTACTGAACAGAATACTGATCATTAATAAAAAGGAATGAAATATTGATATGTGTAGCAATAAGAATGAACTTCAAATTCATAACACTGAGAGAAAAAGGCTAGACAATGTACATATTCTATGCTTGCAGAAAATTCAAACTAATCTACAGTGACAGCCTATCAGTGGTTGCCAGGGGACAGGGTGGAGAGAAGGAAGGATGGATTATAAAAAGGCACAAAGAAGCATTTGAGAATCATAAAAACATTTGTTACCTTTCTTGTGGTGATGGTCTTTTGGGAGGATGCATATGTTGAGAATTGCTAAGTTTTGCGCTCTACATACGTATGTGTCAGTTTACTTCCGCTATACCTCAATAAAATTACAAAAAATGACTTGAATTGTGCTTTTTTTTTGAATTGTGCTTTTTAATACCATTGGAAGTATTATAAAGTAATATGGAGAACTTTATTTTAAAAAATGATATGTACAGGGCTTTCCTTGTGTAAATGGCTATCTATTGGGTATCATTCCCAAGTAACCTTCATGGGCATGGGTCTTATTAAGTACACCAGTTTTGCTGATGGGCTTTGTGGTTGTGCAATCTGAGGGGCCACAGAGGATTCCATGCTTGGCATAATGTCCTGCTGTTGCCATCGCAAAATTCTTCATAATTTTCATTTTTATGTATTTATATTTAAAGATGTATTTATTTATTACTGGTGGGGGGGAGGGCAGAGGGAGAGGAGGAGAGAGAATCTCAAGCGGACTCCCGCTGAGCACAGAGCCCAATGTGGGGCTGTATCCTAAGACCCTGAGATCATGACCCGAGCAAAAATCAAGAGGCAGATGCTTAACCAGCTGAGCCATCCAGGTGTCCCTCTTTATAATTTTTAACCAAGGGGCCTCTCATTGTCATTTGCCATCGCACCTGGCCAATTCTGTAGCTAGTCCAGTCCCAGATCATGGAATCTTCATGGAGGCAATTTAAAAGAACGAAGCCCCTTGATAATAAGGAGTAGATCTGTACTGGAAACATCTGTATCCATGCTTTAGAAATTCTACAAGCGACAAGATATGAGAAATTAGGTTGCACAGTGTGGATTTTCTTTGGTATCATTGGCAGAATGGAGTGTTTACAGACTCAAAGTACATGCTAAACACAGACTTTCCTGATGAAACCAGGAAATAAGAACTACTAGAGCTCTCGAAAGTTAATGCTGAGTGAAATAAGTCAATCAGAAAAAAACAATTATCATATGATCTCTCTGATATGAGGAATTTGAGGGGCAGGGTTGGGGGTCATGGGGGGTAGGGAGGAAAAAATAATGAAACAAGATGGGATGGGGAAGAAGACAAACCATAAGAGACTCCTAATCTCACAAAACAAACTGAGGGTTACTGGGGGGTGGGAGGGTAGGGATAGGGTGGATGGGTTATGGACATTGGGGAGGGTTTGTGCTATGGTGAGTGCTGTGAAACGTAAACCTGATGATTCACAGACCTGTACCCCTGGGGCAAATAATAATAATTAAAAAAAAAGAAAAAAGAAAAGTTAATGAGAAACTTTCAGCTGGTCAAATTTCTTTCACTTTTTTTCTTTCTATATCAGGAAATAAACTATACATCATTCCCTGATATGTGCTCAGTAGTTATAGGCCATCTTGAAGAGTTATCTGAGAGCTGATGATGTACATGTTATTTGCTATGGGGCTCTGTAGAGACAAACATGTTACACCATCCTCCACAGATGTTTATTACTGAAACAGCCATGCACTGTACTAAATTTCCAAATATAAAGCAGAAAAACAGAGAACGATTGTAAGAGTACTGATGTTATTCAATATCCTCCCCCCTCCCTTTTTTTTTTTTCTTTAACCAACAGACATGATGGATATCAACAAAGTGATCCCCAGGCTGTCAACAAGAGGACCTGATTAATAATGCATCCCTAGGTAACTCGCTGGGATTTCTTTGTGAAACAAAAGCTTACCTTCTTGGTTTCCTCTCCCATTTTAAAAGCTTCAGGTCTTTGCATATCACTGAGTAGAGAGGACAAGAAAAAGCCCTTGCCTTAGCTACAGGAACTGAGAAGAAAAATAACAAGTCCTGGGTCACTTGCTTGATGTTTTATAGCTAGATGGCAGCTGCCTTTTACAGCTTGTTTATTAAAAAAAAAAAAGTTCTAAGATTTTGCTGAGCTATGAAACTTCTTCACCACAGAAAAAATAGACAAATAAAAATTCAGGAGCTATAAGTAAAAAGGAGTAGGTGAGGTGTTCACATTAATAACCATGAATGGGGCTTGCAGTATGGGTAGATTGATAATAATGTGTATCATACTGCATTTTTCAGCTCATAGGCAAATTGTTCATATCATTGAGGAAACTACTGTAAACACATTATTACAGGTTTGAGTCAGAACTTGGAGGATGGAAGATGCAATGTGTCGACAAGCATAGTAGATGATTATCTAAGAGTAATGTCAAATGGCCTGAGCATTTCACCAAAATGAGTTTTATGCCTTAAATACTGAAAACTTGTTCTATCCACGGTAAAAGAACAACCTTGAGCTGATTATTAGTTGGCTGACTAGCTAAGGAATATCTCAAGATTTGCATTAGCAAACAGCTCAAGAAGTTTGATTCTGTCTTGGGTTATCCTAGATACAGATTATAAAGAAAACCAAGAAAATTACTAAACTAACTTGGGGCTTCCAGATTCCAAGCCAGGATTCCTCAGCGTAATTGTGCCATGACCTTCAGGATCAGATGATTGCCAAATCTCTGATATCATAATTTCAATTGCCTTAGTCACTTTTTAAACCCATTTAAGTAAATGCTCTATAAATTTAAAATACATCACACAGATTAACTGAGATCCCTAACTCAAGTTAAATTTGGCCACACTGCTAAAGTGGACATTATTCCTGTTTTCACCTTTGTGGTCGTGTCTTGTTGTCACTCTCTTTTCAATCTTTACTTTTATTATGTTAACTTTGATCCCCACAATCTTGGACTGATACACTATCTCCCCCCACCCCACCCCCCAGAAAAAAGCAGAAGACAGAAAAGGAAAAGATGTAGATGTAAATTTGCCTTCCCAAAAGGCAGAAATTGGTCATTCTACCTACGTATAAGGCTATATAAGAAGTCCACTCAGCCATCTTTCTGGAAAGATCACACAGAAGGGAAGAACTTCAGGATGTCAGAATAGGAAAGTCCTTAAAAGAAAGCTATCCCAGGTCTTGCTTCTACTCTAACTTAAAAGGCACAGATTTTCATTTTCAAAGTAATACCCTTACATGGCATAGGAGTGCAAGTGAGAAAGCGACTTGCTTTCTTAAAAAAGAAGCAAGCACATAATAAAATAATTTCACATTTATTTGGAGAAGGACGATGTCCTAATAAAATCTCTGTCTTATCATACTGACCGGGCTTGGTTTGATCTATACCAGAGTTTCTCAGCCTTGGCACTGTTGACATTTTCAGCCAGATGATTATTTGTCCTGTACATGCCAGAGCTTTTAGGAGCATCCCTGGTCTCTACCCATCATGTGCCAGTAGCAGCCCTCCATACTCCACAAACTGAGGACAATAAAAATGTCCCCAGACATTGCTGAGTGCCTCTTTGAGGAAGCAAAATCACCCCTGGTTGAGAACCACTGCCCTAAGTAGTACTGCCTGGAATAATGCATGGCACGGTCTCCTCACACATAGCCGCTGTATATACTGTTTTCTCTTCCTGGCTTGATCTTCTTCACACGCGCGCGCGCACACACACACATGCACACACGCACCTCTTTCAAATTGTTAAATTTTTTAAAAGATTTTATTTATTTATTTGCGAGAAGAATGAGAGAGGGTAAGAGCAAATGCATGAGAGGAGGGAGGGTCGCAGGGAGAAGCAGACTCCCCACTGAACAGGGAGCCCGATGCGGGACTCTTTGATGTGGGACTCCATCCTGGGACTCCAAGATCATGACATGAGCTGAAGGCTGTCGCTTAACCAACTGAGCCATCTTTCAGATTTTTTAAAATGACTTTTTAAGGGGCATGTGAAAATTTAAAGGCTATATTTCCTTACTTGAATTCAACCAATATTTACTAAACACTTACTATATGCAGAGTAGTGGGAATGCATTAAATATGTTCTAAAGATGAATAAGGAAAATTCTCTTCCAAAAAGGGTTTGCAATCTGTAAAGAGGGATTTCAATTACTGGAACACAGTGCAGAGTAAATTAGCACCATAAGAGGGGAAATATGGTGAGGAAAGGAAGATATGACACCTAGGCATATTGCTCACACAACCCTGTCAGCACTCTTTTTAGAGTACTGTGCCCTGCCCTGCCCTGCTTCTTGAGGACATATTTAAAAGCTTCCGAATATAAATCTATCTCCCAAAACCACCTTCTCATGTTTAGGAATGTTAGGAGATATAGAAGGACCACGGATTTCCCTCAAGTGACATTAAGTTTCAAGACACTTAATCAGAGGTGCGTGATGATTCGTCACTCTTCAATATTAATGCCCTTACATCACGTTCCCTGCCGATGACTGCTCTTCACAGAACTTTGGGAATTAACTGAGAGAATTACTAACTTCGTTTTGTAGGAAAGAACTAAAGGCCCAGAAAAGCTCACTGATTTTTTTAAGACTGCTGTGAGAATTAACTTTTCATTGTCCTTTAAAACTTAGTATTGGCTGCTTAAATGTGGATTAAAAGTTATATTCTAATAAGTTTAAATTACAACGGACAGTAGCTTGAATCAGTACCTGGNGCTCACTGATTTTTTTTAAGACTGCTGTGAGAATTAACTTTACATTGTCCTTTAAAACTTAGTATTGGCTGCTTAAATGTGAATTAAAAGTTATATTCTAATAAGTTTAAATTACAACGGACAGTAGCTTGAATCAGTACCTGGTTTGGCTACAAGATAAAAAGCCAGCTAACCTTGTCATTAAGAGAGCCAGGAGAGAAAAGTTTCATGCATAACCCTTGCCTATAAAAATCTGTAGTGATCCCAAATTTAGTTTCAAAAGAAAAGCTACGTGTCAAAAAGTGGATGACTACAGAAAGATCTTATTTCTTCCTTTCTAGTAATTATTTGCTTCCCTAATAGTGAAAGCAAAGAAGTTAGGTGGAACATACAGGACATCCGTTCCTGATCTGGTTCTTTTGTTTGTTTGTCTTAATTAAGTCTTTAATTTTAATTCCAGTATAGTTAACATACAGTGTTATATTAGTTTCAGATATATAATATAGTGATTCAACAATTCTAAACATCATTATTTGGGGCTCATCATAAGTGTGCACTTAATCTCCTTCACTGATTTCACCTGTTCCCCCACCCACCTCCTCTCTGATATGCTTTATTTTAAATGACTAAACCAGGAATATCAAAAAAATAAACTGTTATTTCTTTAGCTAACAGACTAAGCAAGATGAACAGAAAAACGAAAAGTCCTGTTTTGTGAGAATGCCACAAAAAAACCTTCCAGAACAGGATAATGATCCACAATGATTTATTATCCTGTACCCCAGAGTTGAAGACATAGTAGATTCCAGAAGAGTAATATCCAATATAGCCACTCAGGCCTAGACAGTGCTAATACCAAGCAAGCAAAGGTGAATAACAGAAGGATGGCTGGTTTTAAATAAACCTCTTAATCTGGTAGCCTGTGTTTATTTATTTTTTTTTAAAGATTTTTTATGTATTTGACAGAGAGAGACACAGCGAGAGAGGGAACACAAGCAGGGGGAGTGGGAGAGGGAGAAGCAGCCTCCCCACCGAGTGAGGAGCCTGATGCGGGGCTCTATCTCAGGACCCTGGGATCATGACCTGAGCCAAAGGCAGACGCTTAATGACTGAGCCACCCAAGTGCCCCTGGTAGCCTGTTTAAATGAATGCTGGCATTAATATTTATTATTAGAAGTTTTAATTAATACTAAACATTATAATTTTTAAATTACATTTTATTCTCCATGTGAGTCATATCTATGCATAACCTTGCTGTTTAGACTGTAAGGTAGTAATCATCTTGCCCCTGTACAAGTTAATTTAATGGTGGGGTAAGTATACAGGAGAAATGCGATATCTCCCAATGTGTTGACCTTATACCAGGTCACAAAGTGGAAGTAAGTAGAATAATTTGATAGGAACCATCAGAAAAGATACAGACCTCATCCATGTAATAACCATGGAAAATGAGTTCTGGGGCAGTGGGTTAACTGTGGGCTGCTTTTCTGGTATTCTGATAGCATTAAAGAAGGTATTTAAAAGATTTTTCTAAATTTTGAAATAATTCTGGTTTACAGAAAGTTGCAAATATAGTACAGAGTTCTCAATTCACCCAGTTTGCCTTAATGTTAATATTTCATATAATTTTGAATAATTACATGAATAATTAATATTGATACAATACTATTAAACTACAGACATTATTTGCATCTCATTTTCTTTCTCCTATTTTTCTTCTCCTGGACCAGAATACTACATTACATTTAATTGTCATGCCTTCCTAATGTCCTTAAAACTGTAAGAGTTCCTTAGTCTTTGTCTTTCATGACCTTAACATGGCTGAAGAACATTAACCAGCTATTTTCTCCCTTAAAAATATCCCCTAATTTTGGTTTGTCTTCTGTTTTCTCACGTTTGTATTAAGGTCACCTTTTTTGGCAAGAATACTACAAAACAAGGTTATAACTTTCTCGGAACATTAAGTTAGGAAAAATAATAAATAAATGACAATATGACTCATTAGTTATGATCAACATTGTATCTGCCCAGATTTGTCCACTATAAAATTACTAGAACCTTCAGAAGCAACACTGCCCTATGAACACATTAGTTTTAGTCAGTGAACACATTTTGAACATTTGACACTCAGAGCTATATGAAAAATTTTTGCATTGTTTTAAACTACTGAGTTTGCGGTAATTTGTTACAGCAGCAATAGGAAACTAATACATTACCCATATTCTTAGTTAAAATAAAGCTAACCAATTTGTTAGATATTTCTGAAGAAAACCTATTTGTATTGATCAGAGTTTATGTACTTCAAAAACTAATCTGAACTAGCACTCTGGAAAATAAAGAAGCTCTAATTCCATAGACCACAGTAGGTTGGAAACTACAGATTTGGGATCTGAAAATGCCAGCATTTGCATTTGCTTTTAATTCCACACCTAGCTAACTCCAGAATCAGCAGAGCCATAGGACCTCCTCAAAGACATAAAAATCTGGAAAAACCTTTTAACTCGGTTGAATAAATACATCAAGTAACACCCAGATTTCATTGTAACCAAGAAATTTTAGAAAACCATAAAAGGTTATCTAATTAAATCCTTTATCTTGAATTTAACTGAATAAAATCTTCCACGTATATCTATTTTTCCTGCAACCAAGTGTATGTGTTTGGATGCACATGCCTACGTATGTACATATTCAGAGTGGATTAAAAATGGAGTTAATGGTTTTTTAAAAGATTTTATTTACTTATTTATTTATTTATTTGAGAGAGAGAGTGAGCAAGTGGGGGGAGAAGCAGAGAGAGAGGGAGAAGCAGACTCCACACTGAGCATGGAGCCCCATGTGTTGCTCGATCCCACAACTCTGAGTTCATGACATAAGCCAAAATCAAGAGTTGGAGGCTTAACCGACTCACCCGCCCAGGTGCCCCTGGAGTTAATGTTTTCATTTCATTAAAACTATAGGTATTCCGCAAGTATTTTCTGTTGTTGATGGGGAACATCATGTTGATAACGATGAGAAAAATATTCACATTATTCTTTTTTTCTCCCTTGAACCACTGTAGGCATTCTTTAATACCAATTTATTTTTTCTGGGTTAATTTTTCAGAAAGATCAACTTCCTTTTTTTCCTTCAGCTTTATTGAGATATAATTGACAATCTTGTATAAGTTTAACCTGTATAATGTGATAATTCGATATATGTATATATTACAAAATGATTAACACAATAAGGTTAGTTACACATCCACCGTCTCACAGAGTTATCATTTGTGTGTATGTGTGTATTTGTGTGTGTGTGTGTGTGTGTGGTGAAAACATTTAAGGTCTACTCTCAGCAACTTTGAAGTACACAACACAGTATTATTAACTATAATCACCTTGCTATATATTATATCCCCAGGACTTACTCATCCTATAACTGAAAATTTACATCATTTGATCAATATCTCCCTACTCTCCCCATAACCCACACGCTGGTAATCACCAATCTACTCCCTGTTTCTGTAAGTTTGGCTTTTTAAGATTTCACATATAAATCACACCAGGTAGTATTTATCCTTTTGTGTCTGATTTATTTCACTTAGCTTACTGCCCTCTAGGTTTATCCATGTTATCACAAATAGCAGGATTTCCTAATTATTTATGGTTGAGAAATACCCTATCATATATGCATATTATATATATATATATATACATACACACATCTGTGTATGTACACATACACATATGTGGTATGTATATACATACACATATGCAGACATACATACCACATTTTCTATATCCATTCANCATCTGTGTATGTACACATACACAGATGTGGTATGTATATACATACACATATGCAGACATACATACCACATTTTCTATATCCATTCATCCACCAGCAGACATTTAGGTTGTTTCCATGCCTCGGTTATCATAAATAATGCTACAGTGAACATGGGGGTATGGATATCTCTTCAAATTTCATTTCCTTTGGATATATACCCAGAAGTGGGATTGTTGAATCATAAGATAGTCCTATTTTTAATTTCTTAGAAACTGTCATACTGCTTTCCATAGTTGCTAAACCAATTCATACTCCCACTGACAGTGCATAAAGGGTCCCCTTTTCTCTATCACATCATTCTTAAACATTTCACATATTTTTTCACCTTTTCTTGGATATTACTTGAAAAAGTCATATACTTTTGTGGTTACAGGAGAACTGTTTTCACTCTGACTGGACACATTCCTTCCTAATCTCACTTTTGGTCCTTTCCTTGACTAGGGCATAAAATCGAGGCTTGCTTTTTTTTTTTCTTGACTATTTCTGATAAAAAAAAAATCATTACTCTCCTAAGTTTAACAGTTTTAAATTGTTGCTGTTATTTGTCCAGGTTTGGAAAGTACTCTCAAGCAGTTATCTCATTTTGGTAAAATAAATTTAATTTCAGTAATACTGTTTAAATTTAGAAAATTCTAAAGGATGTCTTTGGCTATTGAACTAAATGTAGTTCCTTTACATTGACTTACTCCATTTCAATTTATTTCCTTACAAAAAAAAATCTGCAGTGCAAAACAGAAGCTAAAATAAAGGTGGTAGATGATAGGTGAAAGGTGATAAAAGTGATGATTCAGATGAATCTTATAAGTCCTACTTTACTTAGAAATATTATCAAATTGGGCACCTGGGTGGCTCAGTTGGTTAAGCATCTGCCTTCAGCTCAGGTTATGATCCCAGGGTCCCGGGATCAAGTCCCATATTGGGGTTCCCAGCTCAGCCTGGAGTCTGCTCTTTCCCTCTCCCTCTCATGCTCTGCTCTCTCTCACTCATTTTCTCTTTCAAATAAACAAATAAAATCTTAAAAAAAAAAAGAAATATAATCAAATCAAGAAACATCCTTTTTTCTTAGTTCCTACGACAGAAAGGAAAACAAGGATTTTCTTATTAATTTTATAGAATTCAAATGAATATCCTTGTTTACTAAAAAATATACTTTGCTTCTCAGAACACACTGCAAGAAAGATTTTATTTGTATTTATATTATCATACATAAAAATGATCATAAAATCTATTCTAATTTCTATTATCATTCATGGAATAAGACATTTCTGAGTGTACAATATGTGCAAGATACTGTGTTATAGTGATAAACATAACCAATATGTAAAAATAAACAATAGGACACTGAGAAGCTAGCTGGAAGTGTTATTAAGCTCTTGGCTAGATTTTGCTTAGGGCAACACAGGCCAAGAATGGTAATAATAAACTGCACTAAGGCAGCCCAGCATGTCAGGCTAAAGCCTGATGAATGAGATGGAAACACAAGGCATTAGTGAGTGGGGTTTGCTTTCACTGATTTAAGTGTAAGAGATGAGACTCGGAAAAGTAAAACTTTCCCTTAGGCAGGGAAAGAGATGCATGAGTGCTTCTCCAGGGGATGGGCAGCTGTCAGTCTAGAAAACAAGCTAACTAGTGTACCGATCACAGCCAAGAAAGCCAGGAGGCTTTGCCAGGCAGGCAAGGATGATTAATATTCAACCATTTATCCACCCACCAGGATACATTCACACTTCAGACAGCAGAAGTTGAACACAAAAAGCAATTTTCCCCGTTTGTAGTCTTTTGTGATAGCTTGATTGTTAACTAGCTTGCCTAGTGATCATGGTGACCAAATTACCCATACTGTCATCATTTCATTTATCCTCTCAAATTCTAGAAATATACAGTTATGTTGTTGCTGATTTGTCTCTTGTGAAATATTCTGTATTATATACCGAAATTCTTAGAACACTGCAGTCCCTTCACACGCTTCTTATTCTAAATTACCTTAGAAAATTAACAGGAAGCACAGTTCTCTTAGAAGCTCAGGGACACTTTTGTATTTCCCAACACTAATGATAAAACTGGTATCCGAAAAGACAGCAACAAATTCAGGAGGTCAAACAAAGGTGATAGGGGACGTCCATTTATTTGTTATGCTACCCTTCCTGTGTCTTATTTGCTTAATGTTTGTTGCTCTATTGTTATTAGAACTCCTACAATTAGGTAAAAAATAAATCACAATTAGCATTAATAAGTTACCTTTTGGGTAATAGGACTCCTAGGTGAGTCTGGCACAGATTAAGCCTTCCATGAGAGTCTAATTAGAGTGTTATTTATTCTCTAGCCAATACTCACCAATTATTTAAAATAATCTTTGACACCAGCTTATTCCAAGCCTAAAAATATTAAGGTACAGTTAGAAGAGGTCTTTTCAAGATTAGCTCCTATACTTCCTCAAAACAATTAGGGAAGAAAATGAGGAAAAACCAAGATTATCTTGCTTAGATGATTTAGAACACAAAATGCCTACCTCTATTTCTGTAGCATAATTCTTTCACTGAAGTTCATGATATGATAAGGTTCACAATACTTGGGAAATTATATCCAGACTATTTTTATGAATAAATGTGTACTTAAAACTTCTGTATCCTTTGTAACTTCTGGGAAATTCTGGAAGAGCTTTCAGAATTCTTTGAATCCAGTAGTCAATAAAATGCACAAAGTATAATAAGATCCAGTAAAAATATAACAGTAGCAGTCAAAAGGAAGAATTACAACTTTATGCCTTAAATTATAAAATATAACAGCCAAAACAAGGAATAGAAGGTTCTGGGTTTGCATAGTGCTCAGTTCCTTCCACTGCTCCCATCCCTCCCGAAATAGAATGAAAAAAAGAGGTAAGTGAACAATATACTCATTAATATCTTCCAAATTTTCTGAATTTGGAAGAAGAACAGTTAAAAATGAGAAAGGTCAAGGGGCAAGATTCCATGAGTAGAAGCTCTGACATACCGCTTTGTGAACTATAGCAGAGATAGGAGGGGAATCCAGGGCTTCCCATTCTCTACGACATTGCACTATCATAGAAGGAGATGAGGGAGGTCATAAAGGAGCCAAAGAATATCTTTCTTTTTCTTAATCAGATTCTGAATCTGTCAAAAAAATAAGGCAATAGAATCACTATATGGAGATAAAAATTGTCCCCGCTAGTGATAAAATTGCAAAGGAGGACATAGCATGTAGTTGCAAGGTAGCAGCCTTCCTAATACTGATTTAGATTCACTTGCCCATGCAATAATAACCAGAGCTGGAAACCTGAAGACCTTCTCCTGTGAAGGCTCACCCTTGTAAAAGTTAATAGAATCCAAGAGCAGATCAGCGCTCATGCTTCTTCCAAGTACCTTGGTTCCCAAAAGGAAAGAGTGGATTAACCACGCATGTCTATTTCCATGGCCCAAACATCAAGTAAAACTCCTTCCAACTATTCTCATTTCCAAAGGTGGTGGATAAAGGTGGCAGTCTGGTCTACTAGGGGAAATGTCCTCTTGGTAAAAGCTAGAGAACTGAAGACTAAGCTTCCTTTCCAACTAAGGTTATACTCCTGTTGACAGAGTATGTTCTGTTCACAAAAAAGTAACTAGGTCTTAGAAGAAAGACAAGTCTCAGATGAACTCAGCCTCATTCCAGCTCTCCTTCTAACCTCCAGAAATGCCAGGCCTCAGGAAAATGAACAGAAAGAGTGGTAAGTGGGGTAGGAAAAGGCGGATTAGTCCCAAATAAGATGGGTGTCAAAAACATCTCTCACATTTCATCAAAAAGTTTGGATAAATATGCCTATATCAGAATGACAAGTGAAAAGTAATGGTGTGTCACTTTTGCAAACATACTATAAACACATTTGAAGGAAAGAATGAACCAAAATGAACAAAGAAAAACAATAAATGTAGAAGAGAGACAAAGAATGTGGCATGGGAAAAAGTATCATCTACGAAATAAAAGCAGCACTACACAAATGCTGCAGAAACACAAAAAATTAATACGACATAAAAAGCTCAAAATTATAGAATTAAAAAATTATAATGAGATGAAAACATAAGGAACTTTATAGAGTTAAGGGAAAAATATAGAAATAAATAGTTCCATTACAAATATATTGCCTAATTTAAAAGACAATGATGACTAGAATAGATGTGGATGAATAAGAAAAGATTTGACAGAATCATGATGGGTTAAAAAAAAGGCAAGAATAAAAAAATAACCAATGAGGAGGTGAAAATTTATTTAAAGCAGGCAAAAATGATCCAACATAAAGATAATATCTCTCAGATAATGAATATAAGAAGAGTGGATCTGAAATGTAGGAAGGCATGAATAGTCAGATTAAGAAGGTATAATATCTCCTGGAAAAACTGATAAAAACAAGCACATCAAGATAAATTATGGCTAACTATTGAAATATAAAGATAAAGGAAGGTGGAAACAATTCAAGATGGCAGCATAGGAAGACCCTACATTCACCTCCTTCTATGGGTAAACAAAATCTACAGCTAAATCCAGGACATTTTTCTCTGAAAAAGACCTGTAAAGTAGATGAACAGCTCCTCCACAACAAAGGATTAAAAGGCCACATCAAGATGGGTAAGAGAGGCAGAAATATGGAGTTGCCAAAAACCCCACCCCCCAGTGCCACAACATATAAGTGGGAGGGATCTCACAAATGCAGAGCATATCCCTGAGGAGTGAAGGGTTCAAGCACCACATCAGGCACTTCAAACCATGGGAAATACACAGAGAGATGAGTCCCCAAAATATCTGGCTTTGAAAACCAATGGGACTACATCCAGGGGATACAAAGGGTTATAAAAAAAACCTGAGACTCCATTCTTAACGGGCTTGAGCACAGACTTACTTATCCTGGGACCTAGTACAAAAGTAGCAAGTTGAGAAGTAGTTAGGCCACAAGTGAAAGAGATTACTAGCTAATCTTAACACATCTGGAGGAGCAGGGGTTTGTTGGAACTCTCTCCAGGGATGGAGGCACTGGTAGATGCCATTTTTTGCAGTCTCCCTCTACCTTGATAGCACTGCATGTCCCAGGCTGGGGCATCCCTGGAGCTAAACCTGGGAGGTGGGATTACCCTAGCCACGACTTCCCCCATGGCACTTCCCTGCTAAATCCAGTGGGCAAGTGTACCCTGGCCTGGCATTCTCCTGTGGTCCCACCAAAGAGGGTGGGTACATACAGTCCACAGAGTGGATACCCTTTGAATGCCTGGTTCTGATGGTCAGAGAAACTTGCATTTTTGGGCCCCATGGGACTGAAACAATCTGAGACACAGTTCTCAGCAGGCTACCATCCACCAGGCACTGCACAGACTGCAGACTGAAAAGTACCTCTGTCTTCCTGTGACCACTCCTTTGAGACTGGAAGAGACATCTGCTTACCTAATACAAAAAAACAAACAGGTAAAGCCAAGTAAAATGAGGAAACAGAGGAATGTGTTCCAAATGAAAGAAAAAGATAAAATCCTAGGATAAAAAACTTAATGAAATGGAGATAAGTAATGACCTGATAAAGAGTTCAAAGTCATGGTCATAAAAATGCTCACCCTCTCAGGAGAAGAATAGATGAACCCAGGGAGAGTTTCAACAAATAGATAAAAAATATAGGTAAGTACCAAGTCACAGAGCTAAAGAATACAATAACTGAAATAAAAAATACACTAGAGGGGTTCAACAGGAGACTAGATAAAGCAAAAGAAAGGATCAATGACCTAGAAGACAGGTTAGTAGAAAGAACTCACTCAAACAGAACAGCAAAAAGTAAAAAGAATTTTTTAAAAATGAAGATAGCTTAAGGGACCTATAAGACAATGTCAAGTGGAACAATATTTGTATTATAGGGGTCCCAGAAGGAGAAGAGAAAGAAAGAAACAGTAAGCTTCAATGAAGAAATAATGGTTGAAAACTTGCCTAACTCAGGGAAGAAGGAAACAGACATCCAGATCCAGGAAATCCAGAGAGTTCCAAAAACATGAACCCAAAGAGATCTACATTAAGACATATTATAATTAAAACATCAAAAGTTGAAAATAAAGAGAGAATCTTAAAAATAAAACAAAACAAAAAACCAAAACCAAAACCAAAACCAACAACAACAAAAAGAAAATAGAGAGAGAATCTTAAGAGCAGCAAGAGAAAAACAACTTTCTACATACAAGGAAACCACCATAAGAATATAAGCAGATTTCTTAGCAGAAACTTTGCTGTCTAGAAGACAAAGGCATGATACTTTCAAAGTGTTGAAAGCAATAAACTTCCATCTAAGAATACTCTACCCAGTTTCATTCAGAATTGAGGGAGAGACAGTTTTCCAGACAAGCAAAATCTAAAGGAGTTAATCAGTCTTATGATAAATGTTAAGGAGACTTTGTTAAGTTGAAAAGACAGGGCATTAATTGGTAACATGAAAACATATAAAAGTAAAAGTCTTACTGGTAAAAGTAAATACATAGTTAGGGTACTAGACTAATAATCACTTATAAGCTAACATAAAGGCTAAAAGACAAAAGTAGTAAAAATAACTATAACTACAACAATTCATTAAGGAACATAAAAAATAAAGAGATGTAAAATGTGACATCAAAAACATAAAATAAGAGAGGGGGGAGTAAAATATAAAATGTATTTTACAATGCGGGGCGCCTGGGTGGCCCAGTGTGTTAAACCTCTGCCTTTGGCTCAGGTCATGATCTCAGGGTCCTGGGATCAAGCTCTGCATGGGGCTCTCTGCTCGGCAGGGAGCCTTCTTCCCCCTCTCCCTCTGCCTGCCTCTTTGCCTACTTGTGATGTCTCTCTCTCTCTCTCTGTCAAATAAATAAAATCTTTAAAAAAATGTATTTTACAATGTATTCAAATTTAACTTGTTATCAACTAAAGATAGACTAGTATATATGTAGGCTGATATATAATAGTCTTATGGTAACCACAAAACAGATACCAATGTAAATACCTAAAAAATTGTGAGAATGAAATCTAAACATAACACTAAAAAGAGGTAGGTATCGAACCACAAGGAAGAGAACAAGAGAAGAAAGGATCAGAGAGGAATTATAAAACAGTTGGAAAACAATGAACAAAATGTTAATAAGTATGTACTTATCTATAATTACTTTAAATGTTAATGTGCTAAACTCTCTAATCAGAAGTCATAGAGTGAATTAAAAAAAAAGACCCATCTATATGTTGTCTACGAGACTTACCTCAGATGTAAGGATAAACAAATTGAAAGTGAAGAGATGGAAAAAGATTTTTCATGCAAATGGAAACCAAAGAAATATGGGGCAGCTATACTGATATCCGACAAAATAGATTTTAAAGCAAAGATGGGCATTAAATAATGATAAAAGGGTCGATCTAATAAGAAGCTATAACATTTGCCAATACATATGCACTCAATACAGAAGCACCTAAAAATATAAAGCACATATTAAACAGAATTAAAGGGAGAAGTCAGCAGCAATACAGTAACATCAGGGGACTTTAATACCCCACTTACATCAATGGTTAGATCATCCAGACAGAAAACCAATAAGAAAACATTGGCCTTCAGTGACACGTTAGACCAGATGGACTTAACAGATATTTACAGAACATTCCAATCAAAAGCACAATAATACATATTCTTCTCAAGTGCACACAAAAGATTCTCCAGTATAGATCATGTTAGGCCACAAAAAAAGTCTCAACGATTTTAAGAAGATTGAAATCATATCAAGCACCTTTCAGACCACAATGGTATAAAAGTAGAAGTCAATCACAGGAAAAAAAGCCTGGAAAAAATTACAAATATGTGGGGCGCCTGGGTGGCTCAGTGGGTTAAAGCCTCTGCTTTCGGCTCAGGTCATGATCTCAGGGTCCTGGGATCAAGGCCCGCATCGGGCTCCCTGCTCAGCGGGGAGACTGCTTCCCCCTCTCTCTCTGCCTGCCTCTCTGCCTCCCTGTGATCTCTCTCCCTCTGTGAAATAAATAAATAAATAAATAAATAAATAAATAAATACATAAATCTTTAAAAAAAATTACAAATATGTGGAGATTAAACAACATGCTACTAAAGAACCCATGAGTCAACCAAGAAATCAAAGGAGAAATCTTGAGACAAATGAAAATAGAAAAACAACATGCTAAAATCAGTTCTTAGAGGGAAGTTTATAGCAACACAGGCCTATCTTCCTAATTGGATGAATTAATATTGTTACAAATACTCATATTATCCAAAGCAGTCTATGGATTCAATGTGCTCTCTATGAAAGTTAAATGGCATTTTTCACATAAATAAGACAACCTTAAAATTTGTATGCAACCACAAAAGATCCTATATATCTAAAGCACTCTTGAGAAAATAAAACTAAAGGTATCATGCTTCAAGAATTTCAAACTATATTACAAAGCTTTAGTCAAAGCTTTTAGTATGGTATTGGGAATATCATCAAATAGTATGGTACTGGGATAAAAACAGTCCCATAGGTCAATGGAACAAAACAGAGTTCAGAAATCAACTCATGAATACATGACCGATTAATTTACAACAAAGGAGGCAAGAATATACAATGGGCAAAGGACAGCCTCTTCAACAAATGGTGTTGGGACAGCCATATGCAAAAAAAGGGAATTGGACTGACATCTTACACAATACACAAAATTTAGCTCAGAATGGATTAAAGACTTGAATATAAGACCAGAAACCACAAAACTCCTAGAAGAAAACATAGGCTGTAAGCTTTCACATCAGTTTGGCAATAATTTTTGGATCTGATTTTTTTTAATTTTATATATTTATTTATTTATTTGAGAGAGAGAGAGAGCATGAATGGCGGGGGGGGGGCAGAGCGAGAAGGAGATGCGGACTCTCCACTAAGCAGGGAGCCTAATGTGTGACTCAATCCCAGGACCCTGAGATCATGAGCTGAGCTGAAGGCAGGTGCTTAACTGACTGAGCCACCTAGGCACTCCTGGATCTGATTCTAAAAGCAATGGCAAGAAAGCAAAAATAAATACATAGGACTCTATCAAAAAGCTTTTGCATAAGCAAAGGAAACAACAAAATAAAAAGGCAACCTACTGAATGAGGTTAGGTATGTACAAATCATATATCCAATAAAAGGCTAATACTGCAATTGTATAATGAACTCCTACAACTCAATGACAAAAAACCCTAAACAACCTAACTTAAAAATGGAAAGTGGATCTGAGTAGACATTTTTTTTCAAAGAAGACATAGAGATGGCCAAAAAATACATGAAAAAATTCTCAATATCACTGATCATTGGGGAAATGCAAATCAATATCATAATGTGATATCATTTCATATATGTTAGAATGGCTATTATCAGAAAGACAAGAAATGAAAAGTATTGGTGAGGGTGTGGAGAAAAGTTTCCCTTTTCCCTTTTTCCCAGTTTACATTCCCACCAACAGTGCAGCCACTATGGAAAGCAGTATAGAGCTCCCCCAGAAAACTAAAAATAGAACTACCATATGATCTAATAATTATACTTCTGGGTTTTTACCTCTGGAAACGAAAACAGTAATTTGAAAAGATACATCCACCCCCGTATTTATTGCTGCTTTATTCACAATAGCCAAGATATGGAAAGAACCAACATGTCTATCAATGGATGAATGGTGCTAGAAGATAGAGGAGGGTCAGCAAAGTATCCTCTGAACTGAGAAGGCACTCCATACCATTTAGACAGAGTTTTATTCAGGGTAATTTACTGACAGAAGGAGTGGGTGGACAGATGATATAGGTGCTATTCTCCAATCAGTCTAGACCTGAATCCACAGCTTTTATAGAGTGAAGAATCACTGTGATGAGGTCAAAGGATAATTATCTAAAGTGGCACCATCTCTGTGCCAAGGATCTCTACTAGTTATTTAACGTGACACCCTCTGTGTGCCAGTCATCTCTACTAGTATCTTAAGTGGCACCTGACGTGTGTTAGTCATCTTTACTAGTTATAAAGTGGTGCCTTATTTGTGCTATTTTAGGGAAGATCAGAACAAGCCTTCTCAAATTCTGGTCAAGAGATATATCAACTTCTAATGGACCTGGAACATGGAGGGCCAAAGATGGAGTCAGTGTTGGCAGCACTCCTACAAATGCAGAAAGAAGGCATCATACATATACTCAATGGAGTACTACTCAGCCACAAAAAGAAGGAAATCTTGCCTTTAGCAATAACATGAATGGGCCTTGAGTGTATTATGTTAAGTGAATTAAGTCACAGAAAAACACCATACGATTTCACTTATATGTGGAATTACAAAACAAAACAAAACCAACTCATAGATGTAGACTGGTGGATGTCAGAGGGAAGGAGGGCTGAGGATAAGTGAAATGTGAGAATACGGTAAAAAAGTACAAGCCTCCAGTCATAAAACAAATAAGTCATGGAGATATAATGTACAGGTTGGTGACTATAGTCAATAATATTGTACTGAATATTACATAACTTTATATGGGGAAATTAGACTTAGTTGTGATGATCAATTCATAAGCATATACAAATATCAAATCATTATAATGTATACCTGAAACTAATATAATATTACATGTCAATTATACCTCAATAAAAAAACAAAAAAAATGAAAGGAAGACTTGTGACATCCAGGTACAAAAAGTAAATCACCTACAAGAGAGAAAAATTAAATCTAGACTAATCTCCTATCTCATCCAAGGAACAATCAATGGCAGAAGATATGTAGTAACTTTAAAAAATTTCTAGGAAAGGCATTTTGACTCAGTATCTACCTAAGACAAAACTATTTTTCAAGCTGGAAAGAAACAGGCAAACACTGAAAACATGAACTAATTCAGGGAAGAAAGCAAACTTTAAAATAATTATCTAGATTTATTGGGAAATAAATCATTATCAAGTCCTTATTAACATAGATAAAACTGGGTGGTATGGTTTGGAATGATATTTGAAATATTATTTTCTCCTGCTTTATATTATTTGAGTTTACTTAAAATGAACATAGATCATACTAATAAAAAGCATGAAATCTGTACTTTTCATGTATAAATAGTATGATTCTATCTAGGTAAAATTTTAAAACAGTCAAAATTAATTTATACTTATAGAAATAAGTCAACATTTGATTGGGTCCAAGAGTGGGAGTTACTTGCAAATGTGTAAAGGGGAGCTTTTCGATGATGTAAATTTCTTTTTGACTGTGGTCATCTTATGAAATGCATAAATTTACCAAAACTCACACAACATTATATTGAAAATAGGTGCATCTTACTATAAATTAAATTACACTTCAATAAAATTGACTTTTATTGTAATATGAGGAACTCATGGAAAATAATCTGGGGCCACTGTTATTATTAGTCACGTACAAAATCCACACACACTTAACTTTTTCTACCTAGTGGCTATAATTATCTTCCTACTAAATGTATCAAATGAACAACTGAATTTTGACACTACAATTTAGGCAAAAGGTTAAACCAAAGCTTCAAAATTTAAATGAATTCATCCTCTGTGAGATACGCAAAGATCCCCTTGAGAAACTTTCCAAGAGTCACTTCTCATTTCCATGTGTGTGTGTGTGTGTGTGTGTGTGTGTGTCTGTCTTTCCACAAAGATTTTATTTTTTTTTTAATTTTTTTATTTTAGGGGTTCCTGGGTGGCTCAGTTGGTTAAGTGTCTTCCTTTAGCTCAGGTCATGATCTCAGGGTCCTGGGACTGAGCCCCATGTCAGGCTCCCTGCTCAGCAGGGAGTCTACTTGTCTATCTACCCCTATCCCTGTTCATGCTCTCACTCTCTTTCAAATAAATAAAATCTTAAAAAAAGAGAAAGTTTTAAATTTTAATTCCAGTATAGTTAACATACAGTATTATATTAATTTCAAGTGTACAATATAGTGATTCAGCAATTCTATGCATTGTCACTCAGTGCTCATCATGAAAAGTGTAGTCTTAATAACCCCTTCACCTGTACTTCCTGAGGTGAGATGACAGAGTCTCATGAGAGTCTAAGAACATCAAAGGGGCAAGAGCTCACAGGGCAAGGTATCAAAGAAGAAAAAGCTAAACACAGAAAAAACTCAGGAGATCTTCACAGAGTCCACCTCAAATATTCAGCACATATCTACAAGGAAACTACACAAAGCTGGGAAAAGAACCATCCTTAATGATTAGAGGGGGCAGTTAACAATGCTCAAAGAAGGCCAGGATTAATTCCCTTTCCACAACAGTGACAGTTGCAAACATTATTATCATGGAACATTAGAAATGTTTAATCAGAAGTGTTTTGCCCTAGCAGTGGGAAATAATTAGGCTCAGACTAAATATTGCTCTGGTCTAACCCAACAAATCATAAAAGGGCCAAACTGTTTCCAAGAACCCTGACTGTATCCTAGAACAAATTTCAAGAAGACTTATAGAAATACAAACATATCTAGAATTCAAGTTAAAATTCAAAATGCTTGGCATCCAATCAAAGATTATGAGGCATACAAAGAGGCAGAAAAACATGACTCATAATGAGGGGAAATTCAATTAATAAGTGAACCCAGAAGTAACAGAGATTAAGGATTAGTAGAAAATGACATTAGAACAGTTACTGTAACTTAATCACAAATTTAAGTAGAAACATGTAAAATAATTTTTAAAAGCTTTCAAACTTCTGATAAAATCCATCATGACTGAGAAGAAAACTACTACAATGAATGAGATTAATATCAGATTTTGAGGAAGAAAAGATAGTAAATTTGAAGATTTTGTAAGAGAAACTTCCCATAATGAAATACACAGAAAGAAAAAAGAATATTAAAAGGCGAAAAGAGGATGAATTAATGACCTCAAGTGGCCTAGGACACTTATAATCAAAGTCTCTGAAAGAGAGGAAGTATAAGGCTGAAAAGATATTTGAGGTAATAATGACCAAAGGTTTTCCATTCTTCATTAAACTATAGATCCCCTGATACAAGCTCAATAAAACCTCAAGAACAACAAACATGACAAAATATGCCACAAGTCATAATATAATAAGATGTTCAAAACCAGTGACAACGAGAAATCTTCAACATAGCCAGAGAACAAAGACACATTATGCATAGAGGAACAAAAGTAAGGATGACAGAAGTTGTTTCATTGGAAACAATGCAAGAGAGAAGAAAGAGAAGCAATATTTAAAAGTACAATTCAAAAATTAAAAAAAAAAAACTGTCAACTGCCAGTCTCTTCAACAAATGGTGTTGGGAAAACTGGACCGCAACATGCAAAAGAATGAAATTGGACCACCTTCTTACACCATACACAAATAAATTCGAAATGGATTAAAGACCTAAATGTGAGACATAAACCATCAAAATCCTAGAGGAGAACACAGGCAGTAACCTCTTTGACATCAGCAACTTCTTACTAGAAATGTCTCCTGAGACGAGAGCAACAAAGCAAAAATAAACTATTGGGAATTCAACAAAATAAAAATTGGCACAGTAAAAGAAACAATAAACAAAACTAAAAGTTAACCTACTGAGTGGGAGAAGACATTTGCTAATGGTATATCTGATAAATGATCAGTATCCAAAATATTTAAGGAACTGATACAACTCAACACCCAAAAAACCAATAACCCAATTTAAAAAGGGCAGAATATATTTAGCGACATGCTATTGCATAGTGATTATGAGCAAAGACCCCACAGCCAGCTAGAATTTGAATCTAGTTTTGTCATGACCTTGGGTAATTTACCTAGCCTCCAGTGCCTCAGGCTCCTTATCTGTAAATGAGGAATAATAATGACAGTACCCCACAGGTTTACTTTCAGGATTAAAATGAGTGAATGTAAGTAAAGCACTTGGAACATTACTGGTATGTAATATGTGCCACAGAAGTGTTGCTATTGTTATTACCATTCATTTTTAAAATGTTTTCAAATATATGTATATATGTATTTGAACCAGTTGCAAAGGAATGTGCATACTTGTGGCCCAGAACTGCCTCCAACACTGGCAGCATTACACGATTCTTTGGTGTATTTGTTTTAAAAAATTAAAAACTATTTTGCTCCCCAAAATAATATTATATACATATATATTGTGTACACACACACGCACATACACACACACACACACACACTCAGCCATAAAAAAGAATGAAATCTTGTCATTTGCAATGACATGGATGGAGCTAGAGAGTAATATGCTAAGCGAAATAAGTCAGAGAAAGACAAAAAAAAAAACCTATATGATTTCACTTGCATGTGGAATTTGGGAAACAAAACAAATTAGCAATGGGGAAAAAAAAAAGAGACAGAGAGGCAAACCAAGAAACAGACTCTTAACTAGAGAGAAAAAAACTGATGGTTGCCAGAGGGGAGATGAGGGTGGGGATGGGTCAAAATAGGTGATGGGGACTAAGGAGGGCACTTGTTGTAATGAGTATCCAGTGTTGTATGGAAGTGTTGAATCACTAAATTGTACACCTGAAACTAATATTATACTGTATTTAACTAATTGGAATTAATATAATTAATAATTCATAAAAACCTTTTTAAATTAAAAAATTTTTTAAAAGTTAAAAACCTGTCAATTTAGAATGTCTTACAAATTGACCACAGTATTATTATTTTTTATTTCATCATAGTTTATAAACATGCCAGTGTCACTGAATATTTACAAATTCTAGATAGTACTGGGTTTTTTTTTAAAGATTTTATTTATTTACTTGAGAGAGAGGGAGCAAGAAAGCATGAATTGGGGAAGGGCAGAGAGAGAGGGAGAAGCGGACTTCTCAATGATCAGAAAGCCCAATATAGGGCTCAATCCCAGGACCCTGGGATCATGACCTGAGCCGAAGGCAGACACCTAACTGACTGAACCACCCAGGTACCCCTAGAAAGTATACTGTTTTTAACAGTGCTCAATTGATGGCAAAAAAAAAAAAATGATATCTTAGTTAAATAAAATTAACTAAATTTTAGATATGTAGAACATTTTGCATTAAGATGTAGAACATTTTGCATATTGACTAATATTTTTCTTTTGGGATTTGTGAAAAGGAATTTTAGTACAGACAATTTATAGAAGCAGGCAGACGTTGGAAAATATGTCTTTATATGGTGGAACCCCTAGTCACAGGGTTGAATTTGAGATTTTTTTTTTTTATTCATTTGACACAGAGAGAGAGATCACAAGTAGGCAGAGAGGCAGGCAGAGAGAGAGGAGAGAGGAGGAAGAAGGCTCCCTGCTGAGCAGAGAGCCCGATGTGGGCCTCGATCCCAGAACCCTGGAATCATGACCTGAGCGGAAGGCAGCGGCTTTAACCCACTGAGCCACCCAGGAGCCCCACAGGGTTGAATTTGAGAAGCAGAATTCCTTTTGGAAAACCCTCAATTACAAGGTAGGGCTTTAAAAACATCAAGGTATTTGGTAGATCATTAAAAAAAAATAAAAGTTGGGCAAACAAGACAAAACAGAATTTTCTCCATGGTTAAAGTTCATATAAAATTTTGACTCAAAATAAGGTAAATGTGAGATGTAATTAGTGAGGCAAAAAGCTACATATTAAATAGTAAAAGACAATCAAAGATTTGGACTCATTTGGACACAGTATCTAGCACCATGCTTGACATACACTATATGCTCAATAAATTTTCTGTTAAATGAATAAGTGAGTGACTGAATAAACCATTAAAAACAAATTTGTTTGAATGTTCTTTCCCAGTAACAGCATTTATTTTCTTTGTTTTTTTTTCTACTAAAATCCTTGTCATTTCTTATATATCTTTTAAAATGTCAATCTCCCAACCAGATGCTGACCAGATGTTCTAGCATGTAGCACAGATCTTAAGAATATAATATTAATATTTTTAAATTAACAAATGAAGGAGGAAGAAAGAAATGAAGGAATAAAAGATGATAAAATATTTCATATGCTAGTGTTTACAACAAATTATTCAACATTACTGATAAAGAGACACTTTTATCATTTCAACAGCATTTTCTTCTAATTGGAGATAAGTTCTGGGATTTAGATGGTGTCTAAATTTGTGCATTTTGGACCAAATATAATAGAGCTTTACAATAATGATCTCCATAATCTAGAGAAAAATGTAAATTTTTTATGGCTTCCAAACTTTTCCTGCATATTATTTTTAAAACTACATGTTAAATTGTAACACCATTTTATAAGTAAAACAACTCAGTTAACTGATGATTAAAAAAAAAAGAAGTTTTTCTGGGGTCACTGGAATTTAAATGATTTATCAAAGAAACTGCCAACATATTCATTTCAATTTTTTTATAATGTTCAGTTAGCCAGCGTATAGTGTATCATAAGTTTTTGTTGTAGTGTTTAATGATTCATTAATTGCATTAACACCCAGTGCTCATCCCAACAAGTGCCCTCCTTAATACCCATCACTTGGTCACCCCATTCCCCCACCCCCTCCCTTCTGTAACCCTCAATTTGTTTCCTGGAGTCCAGAGTCTCTCATAATTTGTCTCCGTCTCTGATTTCTTCCCATTCAGTTTTTCCTCCCTTCCTCTGCGGTCCTCTGCTCTATTCCTTATGTTCCACATGAGTGAAACCATCAAATGGTGGGTATTCATCCTTTCTGATGGCTGAGTAATATTCTATTGTATATATGTACCACATCTTTATCCACTCATCTGTTGAAGGGCATCTCAGTTCCTTCCACAGTTTGGCTATTATGTACATTGTTGCTATGAATATTGGGGTGCAGGTACCCCTTCTTTTAACTACATCTGTATCTTTGGTGTAAATACCTAGTAGTGCAATTGCTAGATTGAAGGGTTGCTCTATTTTTAACCTCACGAGGAAAGTCCATACTGTTTTCCAGAGTGGCTGAACCAGCTTGCATTACCATCAACCAGGTAAATGGTTTCCCCTTTCTCCATATCCTCACCAACATTTGTTGTTTCCTGTCTTACTAATTTTAGCCATTCTGACTGGTGTGAGATAGTATCTCATTGTGGTTTTGATTTGTATTTCCCTGATGGCTAGTGATGCTGAACATTTTTTTCACATGTCTATTAGCCATTTGAATGTCTTCTTTGGAGAAATGTCTGTTCATGTCTCCTGCCCATTTCTTGACTGGATTATTTGGTTTTTGGGTGTTGAGTTTGGTAAGTTCTATATAGATTTTGGATATCTGCCCTTTATCCAAAATATCATTTGAAAATATCTTCCCCCATTCTGCGGATTGCCTCTTAGTTTTGTTGACTGTTTCCTTTGCTGTGCAGAAGCTTTTTATCTTACGAAGTCCCAAAGTTCATTTTTTATTGTTTCCCTTGCCTTTGGAGATGTGCCTTGAAAGAAATTGCTGTGGCCAATGTCAAAGAGGTCACTGTCTATGTTCTCCTCTAGGATCTTGATGGATTCCTGTCTCACACTGAGGTATTCCATCCATTTTGAGTTTATCTTTGTGTATGGTGTAAGAGAAGCATCTAGTTTCATTCTTCTGCATATGGTTGTCCAGTTTCCTCAGCACAACTTATTGAATAGACTGTATTTTTTTCCATTGGATGTTCTTTCCTGCTTTATTGAAGATTAATTGACCATAGAGTTGAGGGTCCATTTCTGGAGTCTCTATTCTGTTCCACTGATCTATGTGTCTGTCTTGCTGCCAGTACCATACTATCTTGATGACTACTGCTTTGTAATATAGCTTCAAGTCAGGCATTGTCATACCCTCAGCTTTGATTTTCTATTTCCAGGTTTCCCTGGAAGTTCGGGGTCTTCTGTGGTTCCATATAAATTTTAGGATTGTTTCTTCTAGCTTTGTGAAAAATGACAGTGGTCAGGGTCTATCCAACAAGAAGAGCTAACAAATGTAAATATCTATGGCCCCAACATGGGACCAGCCAATTACATAAACCAATTAATAAACAAAATAAAGAAACATAGAGACAGTAATATATTAAGAGTAGATCTTAACACTCCATTCACAGCAATGGACAGATCATCTAAGCAGAAGATCAACAAAGAAACAAGGGCTTTGAATGGCACATTGGACCAGATGGACTTTGTAGATATATACATAACATTCCATCTTAAAACAACAGAATATTCATTCTTCTCGAGTGCACATGGAACCTTCTCCAGAACAGACCACATACTGGGTCACAAATCAGGTCTCAACTGATGCCAAAAGACTGAGATTATACCCTGCATATTTTTGAAGCACAATGCTGTGCAAGTGGAATTCACCCACAAGAAGAAATTTGGAAGGAACTCAAACACTTGGAAGTTAAAGAGCATCTTGCTAAGGAATGATTGGGTCAACCAGGAAATTAAAGAAGAAATTACACAAATCATGGAAACTAATGAGAATGAAAACACATTGGTCCAAAATGTATGGGATACTGCAAAAGCAGTCCTAAGAGGGAAATACACAGCCATCCAAAACTCTCTCAAAAAATTAGAAAAATCCCAAATGCACAAGCTAACCTTACACTGAAAGGACCTTGAGAAAGAAAAGCAAATAAGACCTAACCAAGTAGGAGAAGACAAATAATAAAGATTAGAACAGCAATGAAACAGAAACTAGAAGAACAGTAGAACAGATCAATGAAACTAGAAGCTGGTTCTTTGAAAGAATTAATAAGATCAATAAACCACTGGCCAGACTTATTCTGGGAATAAGAAAAGGGAAAGGACTCAAATTAATAAAATCATGAATGAAAGAGGAGAGCTCATGACTAACAGTAAGGAAACAGGAACAATTATCAGAAATTATTATCAGCAACTATATGCCAACAAATTAAGCGATCCAGAAGAAATGGACACATTCTTAGAAACTTAGAAACTATCAAAACCGAAACAGGAAGAAATAGACAATCTGAACAGACCAATAACCAGCAAGGAAATTGAAGCAGTAATCAAAAACCTCCCAAAAAACAAGAGTCCAGGGCCACATGGCTTCCTAGGGGAATTCTTCCAAACATTTACGGAAGAAGTAATACCTATTCTACTGAAGCTGTTCCGAAAAATAGAAACAGAAGGAAAACTTCCAAACTTGTTCTATGAGGCCAGCATTACCCTGATCTCAAAACCAAAGACCCCATCAAAAAGGAGAATTACAGACCAATATCCCTGATGAACATGGATGCCAAAATACTCAACAAGATTCTAGCCCATAGGATCCAACACTACGTTAAATGGTTTATTCACCACAACCAAGTGGGATTTATTCCTGGGATTCAAGGGGATTCAACTTTCGCAAATCAATGTGATAAAGCAATAAAAGAAAAGACAATAAACATATGATCCTCTCAATTGATACTGAAAAAGCATCTAACCAAATACAGCATTCTTTCCTGATTAAAACTCTTCAAAGTACAGGGATAGAGAGAACATACATCAATATCATAAAAGCCATCTATGAAAAGGCCACAGTGAATATCATTCTCAATGGTGAAAAACTGAGGGCTTTTCCTTGAAGATCAGGAACACTACAAGGATGACCACTCTCACCATTATTGTTCAACACAGTACTAGAAGTCCCAGCCTCAGCAATCAGATAACAAAAAGAAATGAAAGGCATCCAAATTGGCAAAGGAGAACTCAAAATCTCTCTCTCTACAGATAACATGATACTTTATGTGGAAAACCCAAAAACTCTATCCCCAAGTTATTAGAACTCATACAGCAATTCATCAATGTGGCAGGATACAAAAATCAATGCATAGATATCAGTTGTATTTCTATACACAATGTAACTGAAGAGAAATTAATGAATCAATGCTATTTACAACAGCTCCAAAAATCATAAGATACCTTGGAATAAAGCTAACCAAAATGGTAAAGCATCTATACAATAGTAACTACAGAACACTTATGAAAGATACTGAGGAAGACACAAAAAGATGGAAAAACATTGTATGCTCATGGATTAGAAGAATAAACATCATTAAAATGTCTAGTTTATGCTGTCCAGAGAAATTTACACTTTCAATGTTTGTTTGTTTTTTAAATTGGCAGTTGTTATTTTTGCTCTGAATTAAAATACAGGTCTGATTCCAAAGGTCTTATTTTTTTCCTGCCACAATCTTACAGGGTCTTCCATCCATGAGTGTCACTGAGCATCTGAAAGAGCAATATAATACATGCCTCAAGAACTTTTGAATTTCTCTACAATTTTTAAGTTGAACTTTATAGTAAAAATTTTTTTCAAGAGAAGTATAGTCATTTGAAATAGTTCTATGTGCTCCCATATGATACGTCTTACAAATCTTGTCAAGGGTTCTGCTGAGTCCTAAGTGACAGAAAATAGTAATAGAAAAAAGAAACATGGCGGTGCATGGTGCTAGAAAGCTGTGGGAGCTACACTTGTGGTGAGAGCACAGCATAACAGAGAGAGATGCTGAATCACTATGTTGTACACCTGAAACTCATGGAACATTGTGTGTCAACTATGCTCAAATTAAGAAAAAATTAAAATTAAAATAGATTTTAAAAAAGTTAGAAACAGGAGGGAGCGGCAAGATGGCGGAGGAATAGGAGACC
>LNAC01000769.1:0-15275 GCA_002007465.1 Ailurus styani
GAGATCATGACCTGAGCCGAAAGCAGAGGCTCTAACCCACTGAGCCACCCAGGCGCCCCTGGTATTACTTTTTGAAACGGTGATGTAATTGACATGCAAAGAACGGCACAAATTTAAAATGTGCAGTTTAACATATGTATGCATGTCAAATCAGAAGCACTTCAAGGTAACGAATACATCGACCCATGTCTTTATGCCCCTTTGAAATCCCAAGCCCCCGCCCTCCGCCCGGATCTGTAGGTCTGCTTTCACTTGGCATTGAGACTTGTCCATGCTGTGTATATCAAGTTAATTGCTTTTTTTTTTTTTATTGCTGAGCAGTATCTCATTGCATGGATGCTCATTTATTTATTTACCTGCAGATGGGTGTGTGGATTGTTTCCAGCCTTGAGCTATTACAAATAAAGCTACAAGGCAAGTGCATGTATGAGTCATCATATGGACTTTTTGCTGGGTCAGTAACTAGGAATGCTAAGTACTTACTATAATGTTTTCAAAACTGCCCAGCTATTTCCCAAAGTAGTCATACCACTTTACTTTCCCTCCAGGAGAGGGTAGAGTTCCAGTTCCTCACATCCTCACCAACGCATGGTACAGTATTTTTAATTTTAGTCATTCTAACAGTTATGTGGTGGTAACTCGTGGTTTTAATTTGTATTTTCCTAGTGGCTAATTATGTTAACAGCTAGCTTCTCATTTGCCTATTTGCCATCTGTAGATCCTCTTTAATGAAGTGTTTAAATATTTTGCCCACTTTTAAAATGAGTAAATGGATCTTCTTAAACTACTAGTTTAACTACTTATCTATTCTGAACGCATGTCTACTATCAGAAATGTTTTGCAAAGAATTTCTGCCATTCCATGGCCTGTTTGTTGTTGTTGTCCCCTAAACAACATGTATCAAAGAGCAGACACTTTCAATTTTGGTCACATCCAATTTTTTTTTTTTTTAAAGATTTTATTTATTTTATTTCACAGAGGGAGAGAGATCACAAGGAGGCAGAGAGGCAGGCAGAGAGAGAGAGAGGGGGAAGCAGGCTCCCCACTGAGCAGGGAGCCCGATGCGGGCCTCGATCCCAGGACCCTGAGATCATGACCTGAGCCGAAAGCAGAGGCTTTAACCCACTGAGCCACCCAGGCGCCCGGTCACATCCAATTTATCAAATTTTTCTCCTATCGGTTGTGCTCTGGGGTTGTAGCTAATCTAAATCTTTGCCTTACCCAAGGCTGAACATTTTCCCTTTTTCTTCTAGAAGTTACATAGTTGGAGGTTTTCTGTTTAGGAATATAATCCATTTTGAGTTAATTTTTGCAAATGTTGAGATACAGATCAATTTTTAATTTTGCATCTGGATGCCCAATTATTCCAGCACCATTGTTCGACTTCCACCCCTTTGTCAAAAATCAACTGTCCGTGAACATGTGGGTCTATTTCTGGACTCTGTTCTGCTCTATCTGTTCAGTGGATCTGTACAACCAGCAGAAGAGATTGCTACGGCTGAGCAAAGAACAAAGGAGTTACTGAACTGGGTTCCCAGCATTCTGAAGCTTCTTGGCCTAAAAGAGTTACTGAAGAAGCACAGAGGAAGACACAGTACTGTTACATAAGTAAAAAAGAGAAATTTCAAAAAGAAGATTGAACCGTATAAAGCACTGGAAAGGGGACCTCCTCTCCCCAGGTTCCTGGCTGTCACCGAGTGAAGTACACCACAGGAGGCTGGAGGGTGGCTGGGCATGGCGGAGCACAGTATAGAGTGCCCAGGGGGACCCTGCTCTGCATTCCTCAGGGCATTCTAGTCATACCTGGACTAGAACCTTCTGCTCGTTTTTCTGGCCTTTTCCACTCTAAGGGGATCCCTGAAGACAGACACCATACCTTGATTCAACTGTAGTGCTCAGAAAAGTGTGGGAAAGAAAACAGACACCAAAACCAGAACACTGTGGGAGGAGGAGGGGAGAGTTACCTCCCTCAGACCCTTAATCCAGTTGTGCTATAGGTGTTGTCTGCAACAAGAGCGGCTGTACACTTTGGGGTGTGAGGGAGAATTGCTGGCCCTTTCTGAGGTTCACCATGCAATTTCCTTTGCTGTGAAACTTCAAATTCACAGATCATAGATGCCCTGTAGTTCAAATAGCATTTCACCTACTACTACTGCACTGAAAATACAAATGCACTTGATTAAAAAAAAAAAATCATAGGGGCGCCTGGGCAGCTCAGTCGTTAAGCATCTGCCTTCAGCTCAGGTCATGATCCCAGGGTCCTGGGATTGAGCCCCGCGTCGGGCTCCCTGCTCCACGGGAGGCCTGCTTCTCCCACTCCCCCTGCTTGTATTCCCTCTCTCGCTCTCTCTCTCTGTGTCAAATAAATAAATAATAATCTTAAAAAAATAATAAAGAAAAGAAATCATAAAGTTTTGAACCTCAAAACTAAAGGATCTGTTCACATGGGGCACATAGGAAGGAAAAAGCTTCTTGCAATTCTTTTTCTCTGAGATTTATGGTCAACTACATAAAATGGACTTGATTGGTTTTTCTCCATTCCAAGTATCCACTTAAAGAGAAAATCTGGTGAGGCTTTGGCACGTGGATCTTGTAAAGGTGAGTAAGTGGGTAGCATCTTGCCTGCAGCTGAGAAGAGGGCCTTCACTATTCCCAGTGATGATGGTCTATTAGTTCGGTGGGGGGACAAAGGGGAAGGGATGTGTTCTATGCCCCTGTACTTTAAAACTTAGAACAGAACAGAGGGACTATAATCACATATAATTTAGTTATTTTTCTTATGTAACTATTATATTAAAAAATACCTAGACCATCTATGTTGATTAATAATACACACTTCTGTAATTCTGCAGCAATCTTGCAACAAAGCAAAAACAAACCAAAAATCTAGGCTACATACAACTAACATTCACTTTATTCAATTTTGTTCTCTTGACTTAGAAGGCAACAAACCACCACATAAAAAAAGGAGCATTTTAGAATATATTACACATAAAATTGGTCTGGGTGTCTAAGGTGTTTGCTTTAATAGAAAAGTGATGTCCCAAATAACTAAGTGTTCTATTACCCTCTAAGACAGTCATTCCTAGGCCTTACAGCCATTACATTTCCATTTACGGTTCTACTTTACTCTCATGACAGAACGAGGTACTCATACAAAATAGATGGGAATGAAAACAGATATACACCGTCCTAACTTTGTTGTATTCATGCCAAGCATATTGCTGGAGATCTGAATGAAACCCTTACTCAAAATGGCTGCTTTTAAAAATGGCACAGGGTAGTGAGGAGGGTGAGAAGGAAAGCGTGTCCGAGGGCTAAATTAATGAGGTACAAACAGTCCAACCGAGGGAGAGAATCTCCACACACAAGGCTTTTAATAATACTCTGGTGGTAATATGACATTTTACTTTTGTCTCTTCTCCATGGGAACTGAGTAGGCAACATTCTAAAGGAGTCTTTTAAACATAATCATATAATTTTACAATGTATAAAACTGCTCACAGTAAGGAGAGAGTTTAAAGTACTCAATCCTGAAAGTGAGAGTAAGGAGCTGACTTGTGAAGCTGAAGAGAGTGCCAGGGTTCTCTGACTGGCGCTACATTGTCTTGTGTGCACGCGCATGTGTGTGTGTGTGTGTGTGCACGCGTGTGCGCGGGTGGTGGTGGTGGGAACACAATACAATGGAGAAATGTCCACTGCTTCTTTGTTTTAAAAAGTCATGAATTCAACCTAAATTCAAGAGTTGCACTTTAATAATAGCATTTGCCAATACAGAAATGACATGTCTAAGGCCAAATTATTTACGAAAAAGTTATTCTCTATTACTTGAATAAGGAAAAGAAAAAATACAGACAATAATCCACAGTAATAACAGCTATATTAGATGGTGAAATAAAAACTGCTTTTTGTTTACATCTGGAATTGAGATGTCCAATTTCCACTGTTTCTCCAGCAAACTAACAGGGAAAAAAAATCACCTAAAACATGGAACTTTTTAAGGCTAGCTATACATGAACTTCACATTGGCATTTTTCTTCAGTTTTCACCTCAACTATTAGTATTAATAGTTTAAAAATCAAACATAATTTGCTAATAAGGAAAAAATGCACACTTTATACTATGATCATTTGATAACTGGTCACATGGAACTAACTCCCAAATATTGATTTGTCTCCAATTCATAAACAGTTAAAAATAAAGAAAAAAGGTCTTTCCTAATTAATTTCCTGGAAGACTGTTTTAGCTCAATGTAAAATGAAGCAAAACTATGCTATTATTTAAAAAAAAAAAACTACAGGAAGAAGAAGGGCAGCAATACTACCACTTTCTGAACTAGAGATTTCAAATGTTTATAAGACTGTTGGTTAATAATAAAATCCTGATGCTGCCCATGTAAATATGCCAGCAAATGCTTTCCTTACAGAAGTATTCATCTGATCGAAAAGAGGACAGAGAACAAATGAAAACCAAGAGGAAACCCTTAAGTACAACAAGATAAAGTTATCGCCAGTGAAATGGAGAGCAACTTTTGGCCATTCATACACATTCATATACGTAAGTTTGGTGGTTTTTGGTGGTTTTTTGTTTTGTTTTTTTTTTTTTTTACAAAATATCTGATAAGATTCATTTAAAATTCTGTAGAATAACAATTTTTAATCTTTTATGGTATCTGCCTAGATCTCTTCCCAGTAAAACAGATAAATGTGTTTCAATGACTTTTTATCAAGATCTACAAATTCTCTGAAAAATTAAAAAAGAAACTTAAATTAATATAATAAAGTTATATGCCCAATTGATACTATTTTCTCCCAAAGAGAACAATTTATATAGACACACACCACGACAGGTGGCATTACATTTTAAAATGCTCCTAATTTTTTAAAATAGGACTAAATTTCTAAGTAAAGGTAGGGCTAGCAAAGAACTTACTTCAAATACAAGAGAAAGGACTGCTAACAAAGTGCCAAAAAGTGTAACACTGAACCCTATGTCAAGCTTTTTTTTTTTTTTTTTTTTGATACTGATGTTTTAAAATATATTTTTAAAGTAATCACCACTTCGGGGAAAAACTGCTGAAATGTAAAACAACCAGAACATGTTTGCTTTTTTGGTAGCTTATGCTTGGCTGACTTTAATATTTAAAAAAATCTTCAGATTAGAGCTAGATTAGATTTTAATACTACATGGAAACTCTGTAAGAGTTCCTGAAGACTTACGCTATCCATTTTCTCTGAGAACTTTTGGTTTTCACTCAAAAGCAAACACCACCCTTACAATATACCATTACCATTAAATACATGGATTGTGTGCCCAACTGTTCCATTTCTCTAAACTTCTTATTTGAAGCTTTGGTTATACGGGGAAACCAGATTTATAAGTGTTCAGTTTTCTGAGATTTACAAGCACATTTCCAATGACATACATTCTTCACCATGTTAAAAGGCCAACTCAAGCCAGCTTAATTCTGGACAGGTAAAATCAAGTTGGTTTTATCTGTAGTTCTATGCTGTAAACAAAAAGCTCTGGAAACTTTGGGATTTACTCAAGGAAAACGAGGAAAACTGTACTCTCTAATCCTTACCCAATGGTGCACTAACCAGTAGGACCAGGTGTTCTAACCAGTCTTCTCTAATGCTGGTCTAAGACCACAAACCACACCTACATTTAAGAAACATCTCGGTGTGTTCTAATTCCAGTATGATGCGTTGTTGGTGAGGTTATTTTTTAAGACTTGTGACCCTGCATGACCTCTGGCCATTGCTTCCAAAAAGGAAAAGAAGACAGCTGTGCATGGAAAAGGGGGGCCGGAGGGAACTAATGAAAATGTTCTTGTGGACTTGTTTTCTCTAAATACAGACATGCCCCTAACAAGCACAAAAACCCAACCCCTAATGCTGATCACTGGGAATATTAAATTATCAAAATTAAAAATAATTTTCTCACCTAGCACAAGATACTATACAATATTATAAACACAGACACATGAAAAAAAATCAGGCAGTAGAAAATGTACAACAGCTTTGGTGTTATACAAAATAACTTCCAAAAACGACTGACAGTGAAGCACAGAGTTCATGTTCTCTTACCACAGATACTCCGCTGCTGATTTCTACTTGTTTCCTTTCAAGTTCTTGGTAAGGTCTGAACAGCCAAGACTGAATGTACAGTTTACTTAGTAAGAACTGCTAGGCACACCATGATACTGCGCTCCAAGAGACGTCATGAAATCTTGGCTCTGCACTACGGCTCTGTGGCACATTTCCTGTCAAGATCACAGCAGGTCCAAAATAAAGTGACAACTAGATTTAATAAATTAATATACATTTTGTTTAAAGATGTACAATGCACATTCTGTTTAATCCAAGGTTTCAGGGTATCCAGGAACTTCTATTTACACATGTACAGATCTCAGACAGCTATGATGTCAGAAGATGCAGGAAGGGCAGCAGAGCCTTGCACTGCCGCTCTCTGAATGCTGAGAACGTAAGTCAAATACAGTTAACTTAAAAACAATGCTGAGAGATCACTGGGAAAAATCTCCAAAGAGAGAAGTCCACAAAAAAGGACACGTAAAGGCAAGGGGAAGGTCAAGGTAGTTGAGACAACCACTTTATTCTTGGGACGACTGCGGAGGTGGCGGAGACGTGCCTTGTTTGCCAGATTTCCGTTCATAATTCACGAGGCGTTGGCCCACAAGGTATCTAGGTTGTAAAAACAGGGTGGTTACACTCTTATATGATCTTACATATTTAAACATCCTTCCTAAGAGCAGCCAGTGACAGTTTTTAAATGCAAGTCAGATCACTTCCATTTAAAACCCTTCCGTGGTTAGCTAGAGAGAAGGGGACTCTAGAACACACACCTGGCAGAACGCACACAAGCAGGCACCTCACAGTGAGGTGTAAGCCAGTGGGAAACAGGAGAACAGCAAACGTGGGAAGGTCTCAGAGGCTGGGCAATGGAGCACATGCTCTGGTCTGTAGGTCAGGGGGTTACATTTGGAGGTAAAGCAGAGTAAGCTTATTTAGGGGAATTATCTGTTACCGATATTTTATAAAACAGCTCAGTGGACAGATCTGAAGGAACAGACTAGAAATAGGACCTTCAGAAAGCTGGGTAGGGAGGCAAGCAGACTGGAAAAGCTCTAGCTCTAGAGAAAAAGAGAAATCAAAGGGCAAAGTCTTTAAAGAGGTCAAAGGGGAGATGGCAGAGAGGTGAGCATATGCAAGGGACAGAAGGCAGGAGGCTGTGGCCCAAGAAGAGAGCGCTGCATGTTCATCACTCACATGCTGTGATGAGAGGAAGGAAAGGATAGAGGGTGCAGGTAGAGACAAAAGTGACCGTGGCTGAAATGACAAGACACCACATCCCCAGGACAACTGCAGCCGTTGTGAAGAAGCAGTGGTGTGCCTCACTAAATGGGGGGAATGGCCTGCAGCCTGACCCTCAGAGGACAGTGGGTGACCAAGCAGACAATGGCAATGAGCTCCAGGAGGCCAGGGTAACAGGTGCCCATCTGGGGTCATTCAGCACTGCAGACTCCGGAGTGCCCTGTAAGACCTTAGCCAGCGTGCAAGTGTGTGAGAGCGAAGCTAGCCCGTGACAGGGTGGCCCGGGAGCTGGGTCTTTGGGACCTAGTTTACTCATCAAAGTAAGAACAATAGTACCATGTCCCATGATCATTGTAAGAAACGGGAAACATACAAAAGCCATGGCAACAAAGGCCTGGCATGTGCTAAAGACTCAGTAATTTTCACTCTTCACCATTACTTTTTCTTTTTTAAAGATTTTATTTATTTATCTGACAGATAGAGAGAGATCACAAGTAGGCAGAGAGGCAGGCAGAGAAAGGAGGAAGCAGGCTCCCCACCAAGCAGGGAGCCCAATGCGGGCCTCGATCCCAGGACCTTGAGATCATGACCTTAGCCGAAGGCAGAGGCTTTAACCCACTGAACCACCCAGGCGGCCCACCATTACTTTTTCAACCTTGACTTTCACCTACCACTTTTCTGCCAGCAAATACTACCTAATGAGATATTTTGGCGGTTTATGCCAAGTAGCTTAACACGTCACTTTTTAAAAACATTTCGCTAATCCTACTGCTTCTTCATCCATGATCCCACTGTTTAATACTTTCTGTCTTACCAATTCTTTTCCAAAAGTTAACTACTCCTTTCCACACTGTTCCCCAACCAGATTTTTAAAATGTGACGATTTTACGTATGTTTTAAACAATGACAACTGAATAGACTCTAATATAATACACATAACTCTACCTGACACACGTGTCGTCATGCAACATACCAAGTCGCATCAAGGATGGGGTTAGCATTACGGCAATGAAAAAGCAATAAAAGGCATAGAGAGACATGGTGTAAATTAACTTGCCTGGGACCAAAAAGTAACTCAGTGGCAGAAAAAGGAGACTCTGGGCCCATCCCCCACTTTCCCTCATGCCCCAGTACCCTCTTGTGCCCCAGCTAGCCCCACGCACACCCCATGCTCCAACACTGTCAGGGACCAGGGACCAGCACCCACGACAAGGCCTCCAGGGAGCCTAAACTTCAAGTTTTCTACACAAAGGAACAAATGGGGAGAGAGGAAAGAGTACATTGGGATGCAGAAAATAACAATAAAGGCTGGGAGGGTGGTGGGAAAGGACACGGGGGCAGCCAAGCAGGGCAGGGGACGAGCGTTGAAGAAGCAAGCAGCAGAGGCCAAGGCCGTGCCTTGTTTGCCTTCTCCCTGCAGAACTCACTCATCAGCCTAAACAAGGGAAGCAACACAAACTGACATTCATCGCTGACATCCCCCCTCTGTTCTTTTCTGGTGGACAAAATTTTATACCTTGCACTGCCTAAGTGTACTTGTATTTTTACTGCCAGCAAATGCTTCGGAGAAGCCTTAACACCCTCAATTTCATTCTTAAAAATATTACTCTTTAGAATCCTCAGAGTAAATAAGGTGATCATATAATCTGCTGTCTAAACTGGGACACTCACAAATAAACGGGGGGTTAACAGTGACATGAGACGGCACGTGTACACTGTGACTTTCCAGGCAAATCTGGATGGAGAGTTACAAACTTCTTTTCGCTGCTGGACACCATGAAAGCAGAAGAGGATCCAGCTTTCTGCCAGGACACGAAGGTCAGAGGGTGGTTATCCCCGGACGGTGTTTCCCTCAGCCACTGTCAATCTCTCACCGAGGTCAGGTCACACTCAGCGTGTCCCCCAAACAGAGTCCCTACAATACTTCTGCAGGGGCCTCACAGCCTCCCTAAGCAATGGTCAGAGTGACCCAGGGGCCCCCGGGCTGCAGGCAGGGCTGAGGCAGGCCGAGTCCTCATGCAGGCTTCTTGTTTTTATCCACAACTATTTAATAGATTGTCAGACCAAAGCATTTGGAAACAGACTGAAAACTATTTGGAACAGGAATTAAAAAGTCTTCCTCCCCTTCCTAGTTTCTCCCAGTCTTTTCATCTCCAGAAATGACAACTCTGTATTCCCAGCTGCTTGGCCCAACCGAGGCCTTAATAATGCTCCCTTTCACAGCCTACACCCAATCTGTTAGCGAATCCTGTTAATTCTACCTCAAAATATATCCAGAATTTGAGCACTCTTCCTAACTATGATTTGTCACATTAGAAATAAAAATTAATAAATGAGACATCTTAAGCTAGATGAATGGAAGTCTAGACTTACTTGTCATTTTTAATGTGTTCATAAAGGCGCTTGAACTGGCGGACCTGGAAGGACAAGATCCCCATCAATACCACAACCATCAGTAAAAATGGATAAATTCGCCGGTGGACCAAGTTTTGCATTTCTGCAGTAACACCTGTAAAACCAAAAAAGAAAAACTCTAAGTGTATGTGGAAGGACAGTGAAGTGAAAATATGTTCTTCTGCTAAGAAGAAAGGACTGGTGGTGCTACATTAAAACCGAAACTCGTGTGAAACGGAGCGAGGCCTGGAGCCAGGCCAGAACGCTGCAGTCACAGCAAGAGGAGCCTAGTGAACCACTCCACGGAGCAGGACAGTGCTTTCAAGGCCACGCAGGAACCAATGAGAGGATGTTCACTAAAGAGGAACAATGGGACTCATTCAAAAGAAAGGTCATTGTGGAGAGTGAATTATGGTGGTGGCTTCAAATTAGGGAAACCAGACAGGAGGCCACTGAGTTAAGGTGAGAGCCTTGGAGAAGGTGCCAGATTAGAGAATGGGTTCCAGAGGCGGGGTCAGTGGGACCCAGGGACCACTTGAGTAGGGAAGGCAGAGACTCAGGTGACACAGATGACCTATAAGGTTTCTGACTCATGCAGACTGTTGGATGATAACACTAGTCACTGACAGAGGGAACTCAGAAGAAAAAGATTTGGAGGGGAAACTTTGTGCTTATCATTCTGAACACATGCTGTGTTTAAGGTCCTGTGAGGACTCTTCAGCAAACAATTGATAAGATAATATCTAGCTGTTTAAGTATCACTAAATACCATCCCCTCTTTGCTTTTCCTTTTATGGTAAAGAACGTTCTGAAAATTAAATATAACAACATTTCTCCTTGATTTTACAAGTATGGGATCACAGCACTTCTAGTCAGGAGACAACCTGAAGGAAATCTGTTCCTATATTGGGGACAGTGTAAATGTTAATACTTTCTCACCTGCCTAGAGAAAAAAAAAAACTGTACCAAAGAGCTTTATGATTCTCCAAATCTTGCACTAAGTTGTCAAGTCTAAGAAAAACAGGCTTCTGAAATCAATGTTTTAGCTAGATTTATATTTACAAATTAATCATATGGAGCCAGACAGCTTATGAGACTGGAAGTGACAATAATACAATGGTGTTCAAAAAGGTGCTCTCTCGAGCCCCCCAGCCAGCATTACCCACCTAGTAAAGGAACGACGCCGGACGCTATGACGTAAGGTACACACAGGGAAAGCAAGAGCACAGAGATCACTGGCGCTGCCAGTTTACGAATGATATAGTGAAGGTCAATGTTCCGGATGCCATTTGCATAAACCTGAAACATGATTAAGAAAATTAGAACAAGGATACAGGACAAATTCCTCCAATGAACAGAGCAATCTCTACTGAATCCAAGCCATAGGAAGTTTCATCTATTGGTTATTTTTCCCAAACTCAAGACATATTTTGAACACAGACCTAAGTATGGTGCTCACAAGTTTTTACAGAAATGCATTTACTTCCTTAGACTTTGTAGTTAACTCTGCTAAGGGATGAAATAATAAGACACTGATCTGGAATCCTAACTACGCTAGCCCTGCACCATACAATGCCAGACATACCCAATAATGTTAGATGAAGACCACATAATCTGAAACTGCACACATATCTTGTGTAAGAGTGATCTGTATTATTACTCAAGATTGCATTCATTTTGTCTGAAAATTAGAAAACATTATCAACAGGAAACATGTTTCTAAAAAGCCTGGATAAATGAAATCCTGACAAATCAAAGATATTTTATATAAAAATTTAATAAGAAAGAATTCTACAGTGAACTTTTTTTTTTACACTTCCCAGAATTTCTACAGTATTTTCACCATCCACCATCTTATCCAGAAAGTTCTAATGAACAGCACTTCAGAGGGAAGAACGAATGGAAGTGGGAAAACTTTGGGAATAACAGAAAATAAAGATGGTGTGCAGAGGGGGACAAAACAGAAGAGCACTATTCCTGTTTTCTCCCCAGCACTTGAACTTTTCCTGGCCACAGTCAGAGTACCCTTCAACTTAACCCAATACCTCAGGAATGGGCCAGAGAATTCAGATGTGCATGACAACAAGCTTAACCCTCCAAAAGCATGCTTCCAATCCTAAGAAACCTATTTAACCCAAACGCATTTATTTTTTATTTTTTTTTTTTNCACAGAGAGAGAGATTACAAGTAGGCAGAGAGGCAGGCAGAGAGAGAGGAGAGAGGAGGAAGCAGGCTCCCCGCTGAGCAGAGAGCCCGATGCGGGCCTCGATCCCAGGACCCTGGGATCATGACCTGAGCCGAAGGCAGCGGCTTTAACCCACTGAGCCACCCAGGCGCCCGTAACCCAAACGCATTTAAATCAATGCAACAAGGCACCCCAGTGTTTCTCAATCTTTTTACTCAAACTTACACATATGTAGGAGAAAAGAAGGCATCAGAGAACAAAAAAACAAAGATCAACAATGTTTCACAGCCTCCAACTGATTAAACCCTTATTCTTCACCTCCTTTGCAAGGGCCAGAGTCTCACCTGGAGACTCCAAAGTGGAGAGATGCATGCGAACACACAGCAACTCCCTGGCTCAGTCTACCTCCAGAAATCTCTGGTTCAGGAATTTTCTTGACAATCGTCTCGTGCCTACTGAGCTGAGAACTACTGTCTTTATTTCCTGTACGTCAAAAGGAGGTGCTGCTAAAGAACTGTTAACACCCAATTTATTTGGCACTAACCTAAGATAAGGATAAGAGGACTGTCCATAAGTATATTTTCTAGACAATTAAAATTTAAAGTAGTACATACCAAAATCTGTTACATTAGTCATTTTAGACAGAAATCTTCCTGAAGTGAATTATCATACTTTCCAGCCTTATTATTAGAGTGCAGAAGCACAATGTACTTTCTTCAAGGTTATCACCACAATGATCAAGTTATCTGACAGGTCCATAATACAACTGTCTTAGGTACTATGCAGCTAGTCCCAAACAGTTCTGCTTTTTAAAAAAAAATTAATATAGGTGTTTTTATTTTTACTATTTTTTAAGGCTCTTGGATACATATATTTTTAAGTTTTTATTTTAATGCTAGTCAATAACATACAGTGTTATATTAGTTTCAGGTATACAGTATCAGCTTTGCTTTTTCAATCTATTTTTTTCTGCCCTTTATTTTTTAAAAGGCTTGTTTCTTTCTTTGTTTGAGAGGGAGAGGGCGTGTGCAAGAGCAAGAGGGGCAGAGAAGAGGGAGAATCTCAAGCAGATTCTGCACTGAGCATGGAGGTGGACACAGGGCTTAATCTCATGACCCTGAGATCACGACCTGAGACAAAACCAAGAGCTGGAAATTCAACCGACTGTGCCACCCAGACGCCCCTACCCTTTATTTATTGTCTTGAATGGGTAACCTCTTTACTCTACTACAGATTTAGAAAACTGAATACCTGGCCTACATCAGAACTCCTGCCCTGAAAAGAAACTACATGTGCTAATTTTTGCTTGTACTTTAGATAGGGTTTTAGGTACTTTAAGCCACTGGTTAAACTTCAGATAAGGGATATTTAAAGAGTGGTTGTTGAAAATTCATGGTGATAAAACAGCAAACTATATTCTTTAAAAAGAAAAAAAGTTATATATGCTTCTTACAGAAAATGTGTAGAAAACTCAGGAAGGCGGAAATATGAAACGTAACCACCCCAGCAGCCAAGCACACCCTCCACCACTCCCAGCCTCTCCTGAAAGCTGATTCTGCTCACCTGCTCTATTACTGTTTTCAACCACCACTGCGGACCCATCAGCGTTATAGCTGCAATGATTTTGGCGTGCAGGACTCCAAGGGCCCAGTCCTAGGGAAATAAAACCATTTAAGATTTGTTTATTTGAGAGATAGAAAGAGAGTGGGGGAGGGGAGGGGTGGAGGGGGAGGGAGACAAGCTGACTCCCCACTGAGCAGGGAACCTGATAAGTGATACTCCGATACTGTGATACTCCATGAGGCTCGGTCCCAGGACCCTGAGATCGTGACCTGCGCTGAAATCAATCCGGCGCTTAACTGACAGAGCCACCCAGGCGCCCCGGGAAGTAAAAACCATTTAACAGATTTTTCGTTCTCAGTAATAAACCCAGCATAGAAGGTATACGATTTTCTCACATATTTCACTTCAAAACAGAAGTTCTGCAGGAGTAGTAACAATTTTACAGAAGACTAACATAAACTAGAAAATCCAGGGAAATTGCAACCCCCACCACCCCCACCAGAGCTCAATTTCAATGTTTCTAACAAAACAAATTCTAGTATCTTTCAGAAACTTATGGCACTTTTCCAAGAGAATTAGGAAATGTGTCAACATTAACGGAGATCTCAATAGACAAATAAAAAAAACAGTGTCATGATTTTTATTTCATCAAACCATCTTAGGCTGCCATGTTGGTTTTAGCCAAGCTAATTAGGTCAAAATAAGCCTGTGGAGCCATGTTTGGCTTAAAGAAACTATCCCAAAGGCTCACAGAGAGCTTCTAGCTCTAGTACTGCTGAACTGTTAGAACCTTCACGGCCACACCAGGCTCCCCACTGTGCCTCCATTCTGCCCACGCCAGCGTCCCACCAGGCAGCCAGAGTAATCGCCACCTCCACCTCCCCCCCACCCCCAAAGTGATGTCTTAAAGCACAAATCAGACCACATGAGGACAAGTCCCTGCTTACAACCCCAAAGTCCTCAGCATGGCACACAAAGTCCTGCATAGCCTAGTGTCTGTTTCATTTTTTTTTTTTTTAAGATTTTATTTATTTATTTCACAGCGGGAGAGAGATCACAAGGAGGCAGAGAGGCAGGCAGAGAGAGAGGGGAAGCAGGCTCCCTGCCAAGCAGAGAGCCCGATGCGGGCCTCGATCCCAGGACCCTGAGATCATGACCTGGGCCGAAAGCAGAGGCTTTAACCCACTGAGCCACCCAGGCGCCCGAGTCTGTTTCATTTTATTTATTTTTTAAAGGTTGTATTTATTTATTCAAGAGAGAGAGCATGCACAAGTAGGGGAAGCAGCAGGCAGAGGGAGAGGGAGAAGCAGGCTCCCAGCTAAGCAGAGAGCCCGATGGAGGGCTTAATCCCAGAACCCTGGGATCATGACCTAAGCCAAAGGCAGTCACTTAACGACTGAGCCACCCAGGCACCCCAAGTGTATTTTTTTAAAAGGTGACACGTAACATTNGCTGAAATCAATCCGGCGCTTAACGACTGAGCCACCCAGGCACCCCAAGTGTATTTTTTTAAAAGGTGACACGTAACATTTAGATCTATTCTTATATAAAACCAAAACCTTTTGCAGAGAAGGCTGGAGTCCTCTGTGACTACCAACAGCCCAAATCTTGATTCCTCCCCAGCAATGACCACTACTACTATTGGTATGTACCCTCCACATTTTTCCCCTAAGCATTTACCTGTATCTACACATACACATCCCACAGAAAAGATGTAGTATCATTTTTTTAAAATTTTATTTATTTGACACACAGAGAGATCAGATCACAAGTAGGCGGAGAGGCAGGCAGAGAGAGAG